>BPTQ01000009.1:44676379-44962468 GCA_019973895.1 Chrysanthemum seticuspe
CCAAGCATATGACTGGCGACTGGTCGCGGCTCATGAACTTCGTGAGTAAATTCATCGGGACAGTTAGATTCGGGAAAGACCATTTTGGAGCTATCATGGGTTATGGAGATTATGTGGTTGGTAAAAGTGTAATTTCCAGGGTATATTATGTGGAAGGTCTTGGTCATAATTTGTTCTCTGTTGGTCAATTCTATGATTCCGATCTAGAAGTAGCTTTTAGAAAACATACCTGTTTCGTTAGAGAACTTGATGGTGTAGAATTGTTAAGAGGTACCCGAGGTTCAAACCTATACACCATCTCTATCGATGACATGATGAAGTCCTCTCCAATCTGCTTGCTGTCAAAGGCTTCTAAAACAAAGTCTTGGTTATGGCATCGTCGTCTCAATCACTTGAACTTTGGTACCATAAACAACCTTTCCAGAAAGGATCTAGTCAGAGGATTACCCAGATTAAAATATGAAAAAGATCATCTTTGCTCAGCTTGTCAATTGGGAAAAAGCACGAAATATGCCCACAAACCAAAACCCACAAACTCTGTAATGGAAGTTCTTCATACCCTTCATATGGATCTGTGCGGTCCAATGAGAGTGCAAACTATTAATGGGAAGAGATATATGTTAGTAGTGGTTGATGACTACTCCCGATTCACTTGGGTTAAGTTTTTGAGGACAAAAGACGAAACTCCAGATGTCATCATTAAACTTATTAAACAACTTCAGATCAGACTTAACAAAACAGTTCGAATCGTCCGAACTGACAATGGAACTGACTTTGTTAATAAAGTACTCAATGAATTTTATGAAAATGTTGGAATGAGTCCTCAAAGAAGTGTTCCTCGAACTCCTCAACAGAACGGTGTAGTTGAAAGACGAAACCGAACTCTTGTAGAAGCTGCAAGGACAATGCTGATCTACTCAAAGGTTCCAATGTTTCTATGGGCTGAAGCTATTGCCACTGCTTGTTACACTCAAAATAGATCTCTAATTCACACATCTCATGGAAAGACTCCATACGAACTTGTCCATATTCGAAAACCTGATCTATCATACCTTCATGTGTTTGGTGCTTTATGTTATCCAACTAATGATGGTCAAGATTTAGGAAAACTGAGAGCCAAAGCAGACATTGGAGTATTTGTAGGCTATGCACCAAACAGAAAAGGTTACCGAATCTACAATAAGAGAACCCGAGATATCATGGAAACAATTCACGTTACGTTTGATGAGCTGACCGGTCAAATGGCTCCTGGACAACCCAGTTCTGGACCCGCACTTCAAAACAGTCCCATTGGTTCATCCCTAGTACCAAATTCCTCTCCAGCTATTCCATATGTACCTCCAACTGTAGATGATTTGAAGAAATTGTTTGATCCGATGTTTGATGAACTCTATGAGCCAAGTGCTAATGAACTGTCAATTCCCACAACAGAGGCTGCTCATATCCCAGAGAATGAAGTCAATCCTTTAGTCTCAATATCATTAAGTCAAGAAGCGCCTGCTGCTGATAACTCAGTCTCATCAACAAATCATCAATCTTCGAATGTACATCATGGAACTGTTTCTGGCATCAATGATGAAGTTAATCCCTTTGCTACTCCTGAAGATGCTCCATTTGAAAACATATTTGCTCCTGAATCATCATCAGAACCATCTTCTTCAGGAGACATCGACTCTGCTACCTCAGTCCCTCAACAATTGCCACATGAACACCTTAGAAAATGGACTCACGGTCATCCATTAGACAACATCATTGGAAATCCCTCTCGTCCAGTATCAACACGGAAACAACTTGCAACCGATGCCTTATGGTGCTTCTTCAACTCCGTACTCTCTAAGATCGAACCAAAAGATGTTAAAACTGCCATGAATGAAGACAGCTGGTTCAATGCCATGCAAGAAGAAATTCATGAGTTTGATCGACTTGATGTATGGGAATTAGTACCTGCTCCAGATTGTGCTATGATCATTGCTCTAAAATGGATCTTCAAAGTGAAACTTGATGAGCATGGTGATGTCCTAAAGAACAAGGCTCGATTGGTTGCTAAAGGATACCGTCAAGAGGAAGGTATTGACTTTGAAGAATCATTTTCTCCTGTTGCTCGTATCGAGGCAATTAGAATCTTTTTGGCTAATGCTGCCAGTAAGAACATGGTAGTCTATCAGATGGATGTAAAGACAGCATTTCTGAACGGAGATCTTAAAGAAGTCGTCTACGTCAGCCAACCCGAAGGCTTTGTGAATCCAGAGCATCCTACTCACGTCTATCGTTTGAAGAAGGCTCTGTACGGTTTAAAGCAAGCTCCAAGGGCTTGGTATGATACGCTATCAAAGTTTCTTCTATCTACCGGTTTCAGCAAAGGAGCAGTTGATCCTACATTGTTCACCAGAAAGTCAGGCAAACATTTAATTCACGTTCAAATTTATGTTGATGATATCATCTTTGCCTCGACTGACCCCAATGAGTGTGACCATTTTTCAAATGAAATGGGTTCAAAATTTCAAATGTCGATGATGGGACAAATGTCATTTTTCTTGGGATTACAAATTTCACAAAGTCCCGGAGGCATTTTCATAAATCAATATAAATATGCAAATGAGATTTTGAAGAAATTTGGATTCGATTCTAGTGACCCTGTTGACACTCCCATGATTGAACGTACAAAACTAGATGAGGACCACTCAGGGATCATGATAGACCAAACAAAATATCGTAGTATGATTGGATCCCTGATGTACCTCACAGCTAGTAGACCAGACATCTTGTTCGTTGTTTGCATGTGTGCTAGATACCAGGCTAAGCCTACTAAAAAGCACCTTGAAGCAGTTAAATAGGTCTTTTGGTATCTCCAAGGAACCATCAATATGGGACTTTGGTACCCGAAAGACACCGGTATGTCACTAACAGCCTATGCAGATGCTGATCATGCAGGATATCAAGATACTCGTCGAAGTACTTCTGGAGGTGCTCAGTTTTTGGGTGATAAGCTTGTGAGCTGGTCTTCAAAGAAGCAAATGAGTACTTCTATTTCCTCTACAAAGGCGGAATACATAGCCATGTCATCTTATTGTGCTCAAATCCTATGGATGAGATCCCAATTATCTGACTATGGCTTTGAGTTCAACAAAATCCCATTGTACTGTGATAATAAAAGTGCTATTGCTCTCTCATGCAACAACGTACAACACTCAAGAGCAAAGCACATCAACATTCAACATCATTTCATCAGGGAGCAAGTTGAAAACAGTGTGGTGGAACTTTACTTCGTGAGGTCTAAATACCAATTAGCAGACATCTTCACCAAAGCTCTTCCTAGAGAACGTTTTGAGTTTATTCTTCCACGACTGGGCCTTAAGAGCCTACAACAAGAAACTCTCAAACGTCTTCAAGAGGAAGAAGAGGAGTAAAAGGTTCCTTCATCTATCCTTTGTAAATATTTTTTCAAAAAATCAAATAGAAAAATATAAAACTTTCAAAATCCATAAAAATTTGAAAATCTTGAAAATTTCCAAAAAAAAAAAAAAAAAAAAATCTTTTTGTCATGTTTTTCTCGATTCGATAATATCTACGGTCTTTGTGTTGTCATTCAAAGAATGACACGGGACTTTAGATGTTGTTCGAATGTTAAAAAAAAATAGAAAAATCAAAAAAAATCAAAAAATATTTTTTGGGAGAAAGTGAAACAATGGTTTATTGTCATTTCAGGCAGTAACCCGCTTTTCAAAGATAGAACAGAGACATGCTTTATCTTGGTTTTCAAATTTCTTGCTCTGATTCTTTAAACTAATCCTTACTATCTAATGAAAACTAGTTGTTTTGAAAAATAACTCGGACTCTATTTTTGATAATCATCTGGACTTAAAAGTTTGTCAAAATATCTATCTCTCAATCAACAACTTATGTCATTAATTGAGGGGGAGAATGATTTAAATTAAATTAAAAGGTTATTTGTCATTCAATTGTTTTCAAAAGATAATCATGCATGTCTAATTCAATGGAGTCTAAAGTCTCAAAATCCGATCATTATCAGTTAAAACGTTTTCATAATCAAGTCACAATTCTCCTTAAAAGCTTTCAAAATTAATTTAAATCTACAGAGATCACAAATCTCAAATGATTTGATAATTGTGATCGGGGGAGAATTTTTGATTTAAATTGGATTTAATCTGATAATTCGGTAAATGGTTTTATAAGGATGTACAAGTTCTCCTTCCCACATGTACCAAACGATTTCAAAATTTCCAGGCACATGTTGAGGGGGAGCATCTATCTTAAACCACAAATATTTGAAACGTGATCAATTTATCTCAATGTGCAGTCTTTTCCTAATATGTGCAAAACATTTTCAAATATCTATGCACATATTGAGGGGGAGCAAGCTTATGAAAACCTCATCCTTCCCCAAAATGCTTTATCTACTTGATTTGATTAGGGAAGTGATGTTGATATCTTTTAGAAAATGGTAATCAAAGAAGTTAATTCTTTCTCTTGCCTCCGTGTGCAAAACGATTTCAAATACTTGATGCACATGTTGAGGGGGAGCTCTTGTTCTAAAAATATCAAAAACAATTTAGGTACAAAATGCTTTGATAATATATCTTAAGTATCTGGATTTATTTTCAAATGGTTTTCAATTGGTTCCAATGGCAGATGAACAATACCAAATAGACCGACCAACTTTACGTTATGCATGGAGATATAAGGATGATAAGGTTAGGTATTTGTTTCCATGATCTGCCAGAACCGGAGGGATCTACCCAGGGACAATCCACTAGTTAGTGTAGAAGTCCTTAGGTATGATGATAAAAGGAGAAAAATTAAGATATGGGAAGAGTGCGGACTGAGTCTGAGCTAGTACTGGAGTAAACCCAACAAGGTTCTAGCTATGAAGTCTCGGTAAGCACTGAAGGGGTTGAAGAATGAAAAAGAATTGAATGAGAAAAGGGTGAAAACAAATAGCCCTCCAATTATTCAACCTTAGGGCAGAAACCGGGTTCAATTCATTTGCTACTGGTGGTTACCAAGGTAACATCGGTATTGAAGACAAGACGTCATGGACCCAGTGACGCACTGCACTTCAACTTCCCAAACCACTCAAGTTCCTCTTAAAAGGACTTGTTTCATTCTCACGGGGAACCAACATTATCTATCGACTTTCTCTTAGAGATGGTTGATATTGAAGAAGGAGACTCTCTCCCTAGTCTCCGATACAGGATCCAAATATGCACAAATTGAGTCTAGAGCCACGAGATCATCAATAAATCTCATTAAGACACTTTCAATGAAGACTCTCTGTTTCACACAATGTGGAAAGAGAGATTATATCTTGAGTCCTACGCATTATCCTTGTGGTATTGCTAGAACATCCTAGTGATATGCAAACATATTCACAATGAAGATGGAAAGCCTTCTGGAGCCAACATCAAACAAGCTCCTGGTAGGTGGCATGTGAGATCTATTCAATAGATCAACCATGTGACAACTGAACAGAAACAATGGGGCGATTCAATCCTTTGAAACAATCCTGGTTCAGGTTATGGATTGACGGATACCTTTGAAAAACCGGTCTTTGTGCTTAAAAACTCTTTTCTTTAGCACTTCAACCGTGTACGAATATTTCAAATCAAAAGGTGTTTATGATTGATAATTGATTTTCGTTAAAACCTTCGTTGTATTGCAAAAACAATTTCTATTGTGCGATACACGATTGTTTTTCAAATCTCTTTTCATCAATTAGTGAATTTCTATTCGTTGGTTCACTCGCTCCGTGTTGTCTTCTTTGAGACGTTCCGGTTTGAGAATAGCTAGATCAGCTGCGAAACCCTGTCAAGGAAATTCTTCGGAATTATACCTGATCACAGGCAGTACTTGTACTGATCAACGAGGAACCGTGGGCCGTGTACCTCAATTCAATGAAAGTGATCAAAGACACTTTCGTGCGCTTTATTGCTAACTGTTTTATGCAGGTACGCCCTATGTTTGCAGCTGATCAGAATGATGCGGTCAATCCATAGCCGCATGCTCACTCAACACATTCATCTCAAAAGAAATCATGATTAGTGCATCAATGACTCTGATATTTTCACTCCATGCTTCTGCTACGCTGCTGCCAATATCATGAATCAACGAAATCTTCCGCTACTCTGATGAGAATATATCATGATCCAGAATGTGAGCATGTCAGTCCGTTTGTCACAATATCACATAATACAAACACCACAATGGATGAGTCAGAGATTGATGTTTGCTGATGATCTCAAAAGCTGGCTCAAAACTCATTATCACGTGGATCAGTAAAAAGACCTCCACTTGGATTAACCAAACATGCAATGAGAAGAATCAATGACTACGAGCTTCGGAGCAAAGTACTACACAAAGAATGCAAGAACAATTTTTATGTAATATCTGTTTGTATTCAATGTAATTTTAGTATATGTTTGAGGTGACCTCCCTTAGGGGGAGATTGTTAGGATTTAGTAAATCCAAGTATTAAAGAGTCGGTCACCTCAAGTATATGTAATCGTTAGTAAGCTCGTAGTCATAGATTAATATAAGTTAAGTAGTATTTAGTTTAAGTAACACCGTGGAGGACGGACGGGTCTTTACCCACTGTATGCCTGATCCACAACCCGATAGGTGGCGATTTATGTAAAGATTATAAATACTCTCTACCTTCCAAGGTAGAGAGTTGGAGCTAATAATAAGACTTTTTTTCTCTCACTAAAGTTCCCTAAACCTCTAACTTTCTCTCTCTAGAACTCTTTGTACGCTTACTTTGTGTTTGGTTTGATGTGTATGTGAAATCCAATATGTTACAGTTTATTGTAAGACACTATAAATACCCTCTACCTCCCAAGGTAGAGGGTTGAAGCTTCAATACAATTTTTCTTTGTTTCACATAGTTCCCAACTCTCTTCCCTTTCTCTCTCTAAAACTTTCTCTCTCTAAAACCTTATATACGCCTCTTATGTATTTGGTATGATGTGTTTGTGAAATCCAATATGTTACAATTGGTATCAAGAGCCATGGTTTGATCATCTCTCTTACATATCCTTGGATTTCTAGTGGTTTTATATGGTTTTTGGGTTTGAAAAAGTTTAGTGGTTTTTGCATCATTTGGATCATTTCTTGTGTTAAAGCTTGAATTTTGAGTGTACTTTTGTGTTTAGAATCATTGTAAGTGCTTGGGTTTTGATTTGGAAAGCTTGAATCACTGTGGTTGGGCTTGTTTTGGATTGAAAAATGTAGTTTTGAAGTTTTTCAACTTAGCGACTTGTGTCTCGGAGTGTTTTTCTTCGTAGCGACTTGTTTTTGTAATTTCCAGCGAGTTGTAGTTTAAGTCGCAGCGACTTGATCCTAGCGACTTGTCTATTGAGACAAGCCGACAAACAGTACAAGTTAGTGGAGGCTCCACTACGGCTAGCGACTTGGTTGGGTTAGCGACTTGTTTCTATAATTTCTAGCGACTTGTCCTTATTGTTCTTAGCGAGTTGCTACTTAGCGACTTGGAAACTTAGCGAGTTGATTCTTAGCGACTTGGATACTTAGCGAGTTGTTCTTTAGCGACTTGTCTGCTTAGCGATTTGGTGCTTTAGCGACTTGTGTTCAGTGACTTAGGTCTTAGCGACTTGATTCACAGCGACTTGAGGTTTAGCGAGTTGCTACTTAGCGACTTGGTGCTTAGCGACTTGGTTCAAGGGTTATAGCGACTTGGTTAAATATTTGTTTCTAATACGGTTTTCTCTTGATTTAGTAAAATCCCATGAAAGAATCTATTTCCTGATTTAATCATAGAGTTATAAAATCCCGTGAAATCTGTAATCATGTCTACCAACGTGCCCACAATCATCTCTACTGTAGCTGAGGACGTTCAAGCAGCTGGTTCAAACACTCATCCACCAATGCTTGACAGAACTGACTATGACTCATGGGCTCAACGAATTAGGTTGTATTGTCTAGGGAAGGAAAATGGAGTTAACATTCTCAAGTCAATTGATGAAGGACCGTATCAGGTTGAGACAACCAGAGACATACTTGATACTGCTGCTGATGGCTCGGTGATATTAGGACTGGACAGACCTAAAATGTATGATGAACTGACAGATAAGGAGAAGAAGAGATACGATGCTGACATCAGGGCTTCTAACATCATACTTCAACCTAAGGACATTTACAAGCTAATCAATCACAACACTGAAGCTAAGGCAGTTTGGGACAATGTCAAGATGCTTCTCTTGGGTTCTGAACTAACCAAGGAAGACATAGAATCTCAACTGTATGATAAATTTGAGCATTTTAAGATGAAACCAGAAGAAAGTGTCGATGAATATTACGTGAGATTCCACAAGCTTGTGAATGATATGAGGAATATCAAAATGACCATGCCAAATATTCAGCTGAACTCAAAGTTTGTGAAGAACATGAATCCCGAATGGCACAAATTTGTCACCTCTGTGAAGCTAACCAAAGGATTGAAGAACACCAACTATGAGCAACGGTATGCCTTCCTTCTTTAGAATGAGAGACATGCTATGTTTGAACGAAGGATTCTTGAACAGTTCAAATCTAAGCAGGGAGAAACTAGTTCGTCAAATGATTCAACAGCCTTTTACACCAATGTTGGAATTACCACCAAAGCTTCTCAAGTCATACCCACGGGTAATGGAAATCACAAACTCATTCCCGATCCAAGTTTCAAGCAACTTGATGCCAACGCAGTCATGGAACACTTCATCAATCAACTGGCTCTTATGGTCAAACAAAACTTGACCTTCACTCCACATACTAACAGTCTTCACACTAACAATGAAATCAGGACTGCATCCAATCTACACAATCATGCTATTGTCAGAGATGGAAAGGTTATGGTGCAACCAGTTCAAGGAAGACAGTATGAACAGGGAAGAGGAGGAGTAGGTAGAGAACATGTGGCTAATCGGAATCGTGGAAGAAATGCCAATCAAGGGCAAGCAAAGCCAATAAAATGCTACAACTGTGGTGGTGAGGGACATATCGCAAGGAACTGCACATCTCCAAAATGTCCACAGAATGCAGAATACTTCAGAGACAAGATGTTGCTTGTGCAAGCTCAGGATAATGGAGCAGCTTTGGATGAAGAGGAGTTGTTGTTTCTTGCTGAAGGGAATGCTAAGACATATGATGCTGATGTAGATGAGCAGCCAATTCAGGAAATAGGTCACAATCATCAAAATGCCTTTCAAGTTGCAGACTGTGATGCATATGACTCTGATGTCGATGATGAACCTACTGCCCATACAATCTTCATGGCTAGCATCTCACCTATGGTCTCTCCAAAGGTCTCATCTCCACAACAGGCTGGTCCATCCAAAGAATCAATCATCTCAGAGGTATTAAAACTATACGATGAGGTTGATGAGCAAAAGATACATAACGAAGTACAATCTCTTGAAACTTATGATTCATATATTAATAATGAGGGTAATAGTAATATTGTCCCATATGATTAATATGTGACACAAAGTGAAAGTGATATTTTACCAAGTGATGTATCGTTTGCAGTCAATAATGACTATGTTTTTTATGAATATACTGCATGTGCCCCTAGTGATTCTGTTACCTCTGAACTGAATGCCTATAAAGAACAAGTTGCTATTTATGAACAACGTGCTAAGTTTGAGTTAACTACCCGTAAGCAGGAAATGGATGACCAAATGCGTACAATCATTAGAAAAAGTAATTTTAGAGAAGAAGTGTTAAAACAAGAGTTAAATTCCTTACAAGAAAAGCTTTCTAAAACTGTTAAGCAAAAGCAAGAACTTCAAGATAATGTTAAAGTGCTTAAACAAGAGTTCAGTGCTAAGGAATCAAAACTTTTGAATGATTTTTCCAATCTAAAAACTTTAAAAAACAAGCTTGAAAATAAGCTGTACGTACAAGGGAATACCATTCAGACTGCTCACATGATCACTAAGCATAGAGTCTTAAGCGATAAGCATAGTATTCCCATTATTAAGGAACCCAACCCTGAGTATGTTAAAAAAGCAAGAGAAGCTCAGAAGGTAATCTATGATGGCAATGAAATCCTTAAGCCCAGGCAGAAACCTAGTTGCGCTGAGTGCACTGAGGAAGATAAGCAATTAGAAGAGGTTACTAGGAAGAAATTGGATGAAAAACTTAAGAGCCCCTCATGCATAGAAAACAACATCAGTTTCAAAACACCTAACTAGGCTAAGGATAATTGGTTTGCATTTAAGAAGTTTAGACCTCAAACACAGCTGACCCCTGAACAAGTGTTCTGGAAAAAGGATATGGACATGAAAAAAGCTGATGAGTTTGTTGAACAGAATCCCCCATGTAGGAGAATGCTTCCAGCCACTGTATATCCCCCCAACACACCAATGCATTTAGTTCCTAGATCTATTCCCAGTAAGAGCAAGACCTTAATCAGCCAGTATGTTATTTATCAGTTATTTGTTGATTTTGAGAAAACATGTAAGAAAAGGATCACACCTACTGGGATAACTGAAGGGGAGAGGGGTTTTGAGTAAACTAAAGAATGCTATCTAACTGAGGTCATGCCTTTCTTTAAACAATTAAAAGGTTAATTTGAAAGTCTTAAAAAGGGGATGGATTCAGATATAAAAGAAATGGAAAAGGAATTTGATGCAATGATTGTTGAGGTCAATGACTATGAGCGAGAAGTAAAATATAATGAGATTAAGAGGAAGAACTTGCATACCTTAAATGAGAATATGATTTCTGAATGTATCACTCAAGATGTGTTTTACACTGCCACGAATTGTTCAATTAATGCATCTCAATTTCATGAATTATCTGTTGCTCTGAAAGTCTCCCATGATCGTGTTATTTAGCTTGAGAAAACTAACTCCAAATTGCATGATAAAGTTGAACAGGATGATCATGATAACCTGGTGAAACAGTTTTCTAAATTGGAAGTTGAGCATCTTACTTTGCAATTAAAATATCAACATCTAAAAGAAAATGTTAAAACCTCAAATATCAAGACATCCTTGGATGCTCCTGAATTCGATGCAGTTTTTGAAATCAGCAAACGTGATGAACAGATTCGAGCTCATTATAACACGATCAGAAAAATGAGAACCCAAATTTCACAATTAAAAGGGGAAAAGAACAATGTGACAGGCTCCCAAATGCCTCCTCCTTTAGATTCTCAGAGTTCTCAGAGTTTTCATCTTCAAAACTTGGTTAATGTTCTACAAAAGGAAAATGAGAGTTTTCTAGAAGAAAATGAAAAGGTAAAACAACACTTTAAAGAGTTATATGATTTAGTGAAAGTCACTCGTGACAAAAACAATGAAATAATAACGTCTTTACAAAAAGAAATTGAGAATCTGAGGAGTCAGGTAAAAGAGAAAATGCCACTTGTCTTTAATGAGAATGTTATATCAAAGTCATCTGCAGACTGCAAATATACTGTGACTGTTAAATACATTCCTCCTCATCTTAGAAATAATGAACTTGTGTTTCATAACTATCTCGCTCACCTTAAGGATAGTCTAGAATGTCTCTGTGAGATTGTAGAAGAGGATTTCATAAATAAGCCACTTGATAGAGAAATTAGGTTTGCTTGCATTCCGGCCAAACGATCTCAGGAGCTTCTAGAATGCTTAAGAGCAACTTGTCCTAAATCCTTAGGTGCGAAAGATAAAGCTGTGATGCCTTGTTCTATGCCTAGTGCCAAGTATGCATCCCATTCTATGCCCAGTATTAAGAAAGTGAACTCTAGAGTGCCTTCAATTAGTTCATATCCCTGCAATTCTAGTTCAGGAATGCAAAAGGTAGCCCAATCAACTAATGTTCCCATAATTCCCTCTACAGGAGTAATCAGTGACACAAAAGCAAGCGGGTCAAAGCCTTCAGGCAATACAATGCAAGATAGGACCTCGCAAGCTAAGAATGTGCAATGGAAGAAAGTAGAAGATCACCCTAGGAACATTAAGTTTGAGTTGAATAAAATGAATCGTGTTGATTCTAGTATTAGCTATAAGCGTACTGTAATTAATTCGAATTCTGCTACTTTTGACAAAACATGTAATGATGATTGTTTGGTTTCTGTTACTAATCATGAATGTGGTGTGAATGAGTTGATTAATGCTGTTAAATGCCCTGTTAAGATAGTGAATACAAAAACTCATGCTAAGAAGGCTAGAAAGCAATGGCAGAAGAAGGTTAGAAAGCATTGGAAACCCACATGAAGGAAATTTAGTAACATAGGTTATCAGTGGATACCTACTGGCCGCAAACTCAATCTTAATGAGATGTGCCCTAAACTATCTAGATCAATGCCCATTAGGAAATGGATGCCTACTCGTAGAACTATTCCTTTAAGAAGTGAACATACTTTGAATAGGTCTAATATGAAAACTAGCACTGCATCTATCCCTGATGATTCCATTGTTTCTACTTCTGATGTGGGTGTTCCAATCACTATTACTAACCAAATGGAACCCATTCTTGCATGGGGATCCCAATTATCCAGTTATCCATTCTTGTCTGTGTTCAATTGCAGATCGTTCAAATAGTTCTGTGGTACCTGGACTCAGGTTGTTCCAAGCATATGACTGGAGACCGGTCGCGGCTCATGAACTTCATGAGTAAATTCATCGAGACTGTTAGATTCAGGAACGATCATTTCGGTGCAATTATGGGTTATGAAGACTATGTTGTAGGTGATAGTGTTATCTCCAGGGTATATTACGTTGAAGGTCTTGGTCATAACTTATTCTTTGTTGGTCAATTATGTGATTCTGATCTAGAAGTAGCCTTCAGAAAACATACTTGTTTCGTTAGAGAACTTGATGGTAGAGAAATTTTAAGAGGAACACGTGGTTCAAACCTATACACCATCTCTATCGAAGATATGATGAAGTCTTCTCCAATTTGCTTGTTGTCAAAGGCTTCGAAAATAAAGTCATGGTTATGGCATCGTCGTCTTAATCACTTGAACTTCGGCACCATAAATGATCTCTCCAGAAAGGACTTAGTTATAGGCTTACCTAGACTAAAGTATGAAAAGGATCATCTTTGTTCAGCATGCCAATTGGGAAAAAGCAAGAAGTATGCCCACAAACCCAAACCTACAAACTTAGTTATGGAAGTTCTTCATACCATTCACATGGATTTATGTGGACCCATGAGAGTGCAGAATATTTTTGGGAAGAAATATGTGTTAGTTGTGGTTGATGATTACTCTCGATTTACTTGGGTTAAGTTCTTAAGGACAAAGGATGAAACTCCAGATATCATCATTAAACTTATCAAACAGCTGCAGGTTCGACTTAATAAAACTGCAGAATCATCCGAACAGACAATGGAACTGAGTTTGTCAATAAAGAACTTAGTGAGTTTTATGAAAGTGTTGGAATCAGTCATCAAATAAGTGTTCCACGAACTCCTCAACAGAACGGTGTAGTTGAAAGACGAAATCGAACTCTTGTGGAAGCCGTAAGAACAATGCTGATTTACTCAAAGTTTCCAATGTTTCTGGGCTGAAGCCATTGCCACTGCATGCTACACTCAAAATCGATCCCTAATTCACACTGCTCATGGAAAAACTCCATATGAACTTGTCCACAATCGAAAACCTAATCTCTCATTCCTTCGTGTGTTTGGTGCATTGTGTTATCCAACTAATGAGGGCCAAGACTTAGGCAAACTTAAAGCTAAAGCGGACATTGGAGTCTTTGTAGGATATGCACCAAGCAGAAAAGGATACCGAATCTACAACAAAAGAACCCGAAATATCATGGAAACAATTCACGTTACGTTCGATGAGCTGACCGGTCCAATGGCTCCAGGACAACCCAGTTTTGGATCTGCATCATCAAGTAGTCCCATCAGTTCTACTCTTGTACACGATTCTTCGCCAGCAACTCCTTATGTACCTCCTTCAGAACATGACTTGAAGAAACTGTTTGATCCAATGTTTGATGAACACTATGAGCCAATTGCTAATGATCTGTCAAATCCATCAACAGAGGCTGCTCCTATCCTTGTCAATGAAGTTACCCTTCAGTTTCTATGTCGTTAAGTCAAGAAGCGCCTGCTGCTGATCACTCTGTCTCATCAACAAATCATCAATCATCGAGTGTACATCATGGAATTGTTTCTGGCACCTTTGATGGAGAGAATCCCTTTGCTACTCCTGAAGATGCCCCCTTTGAAAACACATTTGCTCCTGTTGCTTGTATCGAGGCAATCAGAATCTTCTTGGCTAATGCTGCAAGTAAGAACATGGTAGTCTATCAGATGGATGTTAAGACAGCTTTCTACAGAGGCTGAATACATAGCCATGTCATCTTGTTGTGCTCAAATCCTATGGATGAGATCCCAATTATCTGACTATGGCTTTGAATTCAACAAAATACCTCTGTATTGTGATAATAAAAGTGCCATTGCTCTCTCATGCAACAACGTACAACACTCAAGAGCAAAGCACATTGACATTCGGCATCATTTCATCATGGAGCAAGTAGAAAACGGTGTGGTGGAACTTTATTTTGTGAGGACTGAATACCAGTTAGCAGACATCTTCACCAAAGCTCTTCCTAGAGAACGTTTTGAGTTTATCCTCCCACGACTTGGTCTAAAGAGTCTACAGCCGGAAACACTCAAACGTCTTCAAGAGGAAGAAGAGGAGTAAATGGTTTTCTCTTCTTCACCTATCTCTTGTATATATTTTTTAAGCAAAATACAAAATTTCAAAACCCACAAAAGAAAATATAAAAATATAAAATTTTTCAAAAATCCATAAAAATTAGAAAATCTTGAAAATTTCCAAAAAAACAATATTAATAAAAAATAATATTGTTATTTTGTCATGTTTTTTTTGTTATTCGATACCATCTACGGACATTGTGTTGACATTCAAAGAATGTCACGGGTTTTTAGATGTTCTTCGAATGTACATAAATTGCTTTAAAAAAATGAGGCGGAGAAAAATGGTGGCTTATTGTCATTTTCAGGCAGTAACCCGTTTTAAAAAGTAAAGAACAGAGCCATGTTTAATCTTATTTTTCAAATCTCATGCTCTGATTCTTAAAACAAATGTTTGTCATCAAAAAGACAAACATTTTCTTTCCAAATATTTTTCCGTCTAATGATTCTTCTGAAAAATATTTGTCATCTAATGAAAACAAAATTGCTTTCAAAATACCTCGCACTCTATTATTCTTGCAAATCATTTGTGTTCATCATCTGTCAAAATCTCTATCTCTCAATCAACAACTTGTGTCATTGATTGAGGGGGAGAATGATTTCAATCGAATTAAAAAGAGTATTTTTAAATAATTGGCACGTAAACGAGCAAGGTCTTTGATAACGCTACACGCGTCGTTCGGGGTCAAAGGAACTTCCTTTTCGTCGAGCAAGTTTTTCAACACCATAGGCAGTGAACCTAATCATTGTAGTGTAGTATTAGAGTAAGCCACGGGAATTGATATCGTTCTCTAGGGGAATAGGAATGCTAGTGAGAAGTTACTACGCTAAGGTTGGGGTTGAGGAAGATTATTTTTTATCTTTTTATGTTTTTTAGGAAATGGAAAGGTACGAATCTCGGGGTTTGGATTTGGGGGTTGGTATTTCTACCGATTACTCTATTCGTCTAATTATCTAATCTAATGTGTATGTAGTCTATGTCTAATTATTGTGTGCTCGTATGATGATTTAAAGATGTGTTTACTTAGGTTTTATTACTCCTTAATTATCTCCTATTGATGGTTGAATTATCATGTCCTTATTCTTAATCGCGTTGTGTGTCTAAGGTCGTAGGGTATACGTTTATTGATCCGTGCCAAACCGTCAAGTTTTCTCACACAAACCGGCCACTTGTGAATGGCCGACCGTAAGAAACTTAAAACGGTTCAGAAACGAATGCAATGAAGATCTGGGGAGTATAGTGTTTCCCCGGGTCGTTATGTCCCAGCGAGCTATGCAATGGATTATCAAACGTATAGTGATCGGGAGATTTGAACGAAAAAGAGGATTTGATGAATGATTATAACTACAGAAAAAGCCAACAAATTACAACGGCTTAAATGCAAATTAAAGGAAATTAAAAAGATAAAATATATTAAATAAATGCTATCACTATATTTAAAATGATGTTTTTGTTTTTATGTTTTTATAAAACTGAAATTAAAAACTACGCGACGTACAAATAAAAAGGTGAAACTTACACAATATTAACCCTAAAAATATGAAAATGATATTTTTACAATCCTAATGATAAAAGAAAAGTTTTAGAAAAAGAAAATTATTTTTATAACTAATTATCTAATTATTATTAATTAAAAACTATTTTTAACTATTTAATAATTACCTAAAATACAAGAAAATAGGAAATAAAGCTAGAAAAATAAAATTAAGACTTAGAAAAGTCTAAAATAACAAACTAGAATTTTCAAAACTATTTTTATATTTTTCTGATTATTTTTGTATTTTCTAGGAATTTTAAACTATTAAAAACTACTTAAATGGCTTAAAAATACAAATGTAACTAAGAAAAATCTAGAAAAATACTTTTTTGTCTTTTTATATTTATCTTAACTTAAGAAAAATGAAAAATTATTTTTTTGAACCTTTTCTTAATTTTTTGTATTAAATACTAATTAAAAATGCTTAAAAACTATTTTAAATTAACAAAAATGGCAAACAAGCTTGGAAAAATCTGAAAATTTCAAGAAAAATCTAAAATAATATTAGGAGTATAAGAAAAATGGAAAAATAGGTGCTTGTTAGGAGGAATATGAAACTGATATGGAAAGTGCTTATGAATAAGCACTTGGATAAGCCAAAAGCTCACCAAAAGGCACCAACTGTTAACAGGAACTATAATATGCTAAAACAACTAAATTGCAACAAATAACAACAAGCTACAACCTCTGATAAGCAATCTACAACAGATTTGATGTTATGAGCTTTTGGCTAAAATCAGTAAAAGGGTGTCTACTTTAAGCTACTGCACAGGACTCAAAATAAGCTCAATGTGAAAAACACCAATTAGAACTTAAAGAAGACCTGGGTGAGAGTGTCTAAACCAAAACTCAGACCATGAATAGCTCTTATGAGCCATGTGCAACCTTGCACCAGATCTGAGAAAACTCAGTGAATACTGAGACCAGTGAGCAGGGCACTTAGGTCCAAGTTGAGAAGCTTGTTTAGAGCTTTTAAGAAAATTGTAAAAATTTACAAAAATAGTGATAAGAAAGAGGACCAGCTGAAGTTTATGAAATGCCAAGCCTTACTTGATAAGACCCAAAGGTGAGCTCAAGAAAATTCTTCCTAAATGAGCTCAAAACAGATTTTGCACCTTTTGACTTTTGTAGTAAAAGTGAAACTTTGACTTTGATGAAGTTTGATCTCAATTTATAGACTGATCTTTGTTTTTATTAATGAAATGAAGTTACTAAAAGCTTTGTCTATGGATTTTGAACATGAAACAAGTGATTTGCTTTCTAAAAACACCACAGATCAGCTGCTAAATCATTTAATAGTCAATTTTGACTTTGACAGTTGCAAGTGCAATTTTTTGGACTTGAATGAGTTAATTACAACTAAAAAAATATAACACCACAGGCATTAACCACTGAACCTTCCATTTATGCAGATTAACAAACTAAACCAAACACCTCTTTAAAGACTGTTTTGTAATTTAAATGAGACAAACACTTATCAAACTTGCAACAATGATCAAGCTACCTCTACCTAACCTAAATACATCTCTTAGAACAGGTTAGAACCAGTGTTAACTACAAATTCAGATAATGCAAAGGAACTTGAAAATCACTTACAAAGGGTCCTAGCCACTATGGCTTGAATCAATGAACCAAAGGACCACTAACCTATCCAAACCCCTACCCTAGCTCAATATCAACCCCCTTCCATGGCTGCTTCACCCATTGACCAAACCTGCATCATTTTTGCCCCGTTTGACTTTTGTTGACCAAGTCCTTAGATTACTTAAATCTTGAATGTGAGCTTGTACAAAGTTATAATAAGCTCATTCAAGCTTGTTGAAGCTTAAAGATAAGCTAAGAAAAGCTTTGATACATAAGTTTGAAATTGAGGATTGCAACAGTAAGCTTAACTAAGCAAAATAGTAATTTAACTTAAATTGACACTTGAAGAAGATTTATATTGATACAAGAACTTAAAATGAGTACATTATAACAAAAGGTTACAGATTTTTGAGCTTAACTAAAATTTAACATTAAAAACGACATTAAGAAATATAAAAAAACTACTAGCCTACTTATCTTGCTCCTCCTTTGCTTCTTTTATAATCCAAAGTCCTTTTCTCTCACTTCTGAACAGTTCCCATCAATCCATAGCCATTGGATGGCTCAAAATGATCATAACCGTTTAAATGGGATTTTGGCGCCAAATTGGGTATTTGACAGATTAGGTTGAGTGAGGAGGGGGGAGGTGCAATTAATGCTTCTTGGAGGGTAGGAGAGGAGGGGGGAACAATGGAAGAGATAAGGGATGGGGTGGTAGTGTGTAGCAAGCCATTGCAAGAAGCAGTTGAAGATGATGTGCTTTTGGCGCCAAGTGGGTTTGACCAGACCTTTGACCCAAGGGTTAATAATAGAAAGGGTTCAAAATACAATATGACAGGGAGGTCACAAAGCAAATGGCAGGCCAAAAAGGGGTTTAAGGTTTAATATTAGAGGGACTTGTTATGTAATTTTTGAAAAATCAAGGGCCAAGGCTGCCAATTCTGAAAAGTTATTCCAAGGGACCACAAGTGACAATCTTCAAAAGTATAAGGACCAAACTTGCCATTTTGCAATTTTCCAGGGGCCATTTCTGCCAATTTTCAAAGTTGAAGGACTAAACTTGTAATTTTCTCAACTTTTGATATTTTTCACCAAAGGACTAAATTTGACAAGTTATGATTTTAAAAGGACCTTTGGTGACTTTTCTTTTGAAATTTTGACTCAGGGACTAGTTTTGACAAATTTTGAAAGTTGAGGGACTGAAACTGCCAATTATGCAAACTTTGCTCATTTTTCATCTGATTTTAAACATTTTGCATCTGAAACATATAAATGCAATTTTGAGATATTTTCAGTATTTTGATGCATTTCTGAACATTTTTAAACGTTTTGCAGTTCAGATTTGACTAAAAATGATGAGTATTTACACACTCATCATTTATCCCTAACTCTTTGAAACTACCAAAGGTTATCGCCTACAAAATCTCTAGGATTTATAAACTCAACTCTAAGGTACTCTTCGGATGGTTTAGCCTACAATGACTCTAGGTATTATAAGCTAATGTTCACAAAGATTAATCAAGCATTAACTACACAATGAATGACCTATCGCAATACTAGATCATTAACAATTAAGATAAGAGACAACCAATCAATATTCAATAATCAAGTTTCATATTCCCTAAGCAAACACACAAGTAAATTAGCCGGACATGGAGAACATGCAAGCATACACACAAGTAATTGAAGACATAATTGAATTAATGAAGTAAAACACTTATCTTGATGTAAGATAGGGTTTGGAACCCTAAAATACTGTACAAGACAGCCTTGGTTCAGTTTCGGTTTTTACTCCAAAAGACTACACACTGAAAACTAAAAAATTCGGATTCTATATATAAGATTACATATGCGACGGCGTCACCCTTTAATTTGTGACGCCGTCGGGTCGCCGTTATTAGGGTTTCGTCTTGGCCACATTAGTCTTGCGACAACGTCACCTTATGCTTGTGACGCCTTCCCCTTTTATCTCTGACGTCGTCTGGATCAAATCTAGGCCGTCTGAGTTGCGACGACCTACTCTTTTAAAACCTGAAGCCGTCACTTGTAAATAAGCAATTTGGCTACTGAGCCGTCACAAAAGTGGTCCGACGGTGTCGCAGATAACACCTGACGTCGTCCCCTTCAGTTTTAGCAGCCTGAGTGTCTCGATTCTTGACTTTGGCCATTTTCTTCGTATATTCGCGCCTTTTCGTCCGAATAAGTGTCCTTCCAGCATTTTGCCTTCAAGATACCTAAAAAGTGAAAAGGAACGATATTAAGTAATAACGGATACAAAAGTGATCAAATAAGGGCTTAAACGACCCCTCAAAAAGGTACATTTTAAAACCTTATCAAATATCCCTACACTTGGTATTTGCTTGTCCTCAAGCAAATGTGCTTTTAGCCAATTAATTTATAAGTTAGGGGTCTTGAAGCATTGATTTAAAACAATCCACAACACATATAAGCCCCGTAAAAGTCATAACAAGCACGGAAATTACATACTAGCACCTCACATGGGGTGTTTGGATACTCACATCTCTCGGGTGTATATAAAATATAACAAGTTGGAAATGGAAGATAAACACTCATTAACCGGTCCTAGTACATAGATTACCATAGGCTTGAGACTAGATCAAACCTCCATCGCTTTGGCGTAAGCACCTAGGAAAGACTATCAAAAAGGTCTTTTAAAGGGTTGTAATGTTAGGCTTACGGTAAGGAAACAAAGGGTTTGGTGGGATAGGCTATTTAGTGGTGGCAAGTCAAAAATCTTTATGTTACAAGCATGCGAAGAATGGCGTTGCTAAGCCAAGACTCGACACTCTAGACTCTAGATAACTGAAACGAACAAACATAAATTAAAGATAGATGTAGGATGGTAGCCCGTTTTTTTTTTTTTTTTTTTTTTTTTCATACACTTTTACTTTACCATCCTCTACGGTAACATCAAAATAATAGGGATTTATAGGCACATCCCTACACTTGAGTTTTTATTACTCTAACACTAATATGACCCGAATTGAAAAGATCAAAACACTTGGAGTACATTATTACGCAAATATAGAGAATTTGAATCTAACGTTCCCTTCCCGTCATCTCATAAAGTTTAACTTTTCCCATGACTCCCAATCGTCCCAAAACTGTATACAAAGAATATGACTCGACTTAGCAACTTATGCAAGCAACTAGATAATTGAACTGAGGGTTTAGTGTGATAATAATAATGCACTAAAAGTGAGTGCATACAAGGTAGGCTAAGGCGATTTGGGTGTACATTTGGGGTAAACAATGCTCTTCATTGATATTCCGGAAAACCGAAACATCACGAGAACCGCGAAAAGGATAGGCTCTGAGGGGTTAACTAGGGGTATCGTGTACTAAAGATGAGTACAACGCAAAGGTGTGGGGGAATTACTCAACCAATGTGGAAGAAGTAATTATATTACGGGTATCAAACAAGGGTTATCCTAATGCCTCTTATCATTTAGTTATTCCTAACTACACAAGTGTAGTCTTACTAGCGATCTCGGGATGCATCACAAAACAAGTTCTAGAATCTATTATATTACCGGTTCACACACTAAGCATTAAAGATGAATGCTTTAATTCCTACTAATCTAAGGGTGATCCTCACATTTTGGGTGGAATTTAAGTGGTAAAGGGTTTTTGTGCTAGTCATATAACTTCTTATCCATGAGATGCTTTTGTTAAGACTAATGGCCCACTCCTATATGTCATGAAAAAATTTAAATTTGGTGCCAAAATTACCCTAACCGACATTTTCTCATGGTTTATTACACAAATGCAATTGGACAAAGCAAATAATCAAGGATAAGCATAGTTTCAAAGTTCCCGTTTTATTTTCCCTCCCTACACTTAAAATGAACATTGTCCCCAATGTTCCCCGAAAGTATCAAAGTTATGATAATGGAAGGTAATAAAAGATGAAAGAAACTAGTACTCCCCTGATTAGCTCGGTAGGATCCGTGTAAAGTGGTGGTTACATCTTTCTTCAAGAAGAACGTTTGCGTGAAAAGCTCCTTCTCATCTTATGTATCTTCTTCTTAGTAAATTAAACCTGCACACTTGAGAAAAACATACAAAACCTTCGCGTAAAATTGGCGGTATTAATATATATAGGACTCTACTAAACTAGGATATAATGCTTGTGGAATGGATGTTTACAGAATTTCTGGAAAATTAAGACCTGGAAAATTCCAAAAATTTATAAGCAGCTCAGAAAACGAGAAAAAGTAATCAGTTGTTTTTGCTCCTTCCTGACGCCGTCAGGTTGCGATCCTGACGCCGTTAGGTTATCCTGACAAAAACTGGTCTGCGATTTTCTGGAAAAAAATCTGGAAAATTTACATCTTTAGAATCTGGAAAAATTTCCTGCAAAACATCCATTATGACCCGATACAAGCATTTGACTCGAACAAACACACATGTATATCTTTTAATTAATTGAAATTATTATGTTTACGTTTCTTTTGAAAACGTGTGTAATCCTCCCTACACTTATCGCTTATGTAAAATACTTTTATGTGTAATTAAGACGAGGTTAAAAACAAAATAAAGCATTTTTACAAATTTAAACATGAGAATAAACAATCAGTAAAAGATATATGACACAAACAAGCAAACAATTAAGCATGGGTTGCCTCCCACGAAGCGCTTTTCTTTATTTATGAGTCTTGTAGCTAGACTCGTAGTCGTGCCCCTACGTGACTTCATTACCGTCACCTTCTTCCTCATGACGGTCTCTATTGGGGGATTCCATGTTGTAAAAGTGCCCTATGATGCACCTTTCTAAGAGGTCGTCCTCTCCCCAATCGGTTCTATATTCCAGTCCTAAGTTCAAGCAATCCTTATAGAAACCGAAAATCTTGGCCCTAACATAATCTACTCCTTTCTCTTTATCCTCCTCATTCCTATAATAGACCGATAGTTTAAGTTCCTTTTCATCATTGGAGAGTGACGAAAACTTCTCAATCTTAAATGGCATTTGGTAAGCTACATCATCGGTCTCATCCTTGAATCGCACTATTCCTAATGAGGGATCATAAGTCATCCCGGTGTTTTCTATGAAAGGTTTTTCTAGAATAACGTGGGACAAGCTAGGATCTATGGCCGTACTAATATCATCCATAATTATGAAATCCGTAGAAAATGTGAAACTACCTACATAGACGGGCAATCTTTTAACTCTACCAAGAAAATTGCTACTAACCCTAGGATTATCGGGATCTTGCCTAGTTGGGATAGGCTTCTTCATTACCCAATTATAGTAGGTGCTAGTCATGATGTTTATTGGGGACATGCGGTCAATGTAGGCCTTTGCCACGAAAAGGTGTCCTATGCAACATGGTATGTTAAGATTCCAAGGGTTCCCAAACTTGATCCTAGGGCTCTTCCTAACATACATGTGACGGAGGTCACGTACTAAGTGAGGGTGGCGAGATAGTTCTTCTTCCGTAGGAAACTTATTGAAATAGTCATTGTCTACTTCATCCACTTCCTCGGTTGTTTCATTCATCGGTGTTTCACTAACCTCAAGTGTCGTCTCATGGTTCGCTTCGTCATTTGTTTTATTATTTTCCACTAAGGCGATGGTATTGACGAATTGAACGTGCTTAGATAACTTACTTGGGTCCTTAATCTCTACGCCGGAAGGTTCGGGAGTTGAGATAGCATTAACCTTCCTATCACTATTGGTCATGGCTTTCAAGAGGTTATCTATCTTCCTATCCATCTCGGCTTGTTGTTGGTTAAAACGGTCCGAGAGCTTAGCTATTTGAGCTTCTTGGGATGCGACTAGGTGTTGCAACATCCCTTCAATGTTTTGTTGGTTAGGGCCGTGAGATGGGGGCCATGAGAAATCATTGGAAGTGAATTCTTTGGTTTGTCCCCAATAGAAGTCGGGCTTGCCCTTCCATGCTTCTCGGGCGTCATTAAAAGTCCTAGGTCCGGGTGTCGTAGGGAATCTTCCTCCCGTTCCATTAATACGCGAGGATGCGTAGTCAACGGAAGCTTGTTCGGGGAATCAGGTGCAAGTGCGCGTGTTATGAGGATCACTACACGGCTCACACGAGGAAGAAACTTTGTTCACATGGCGCGAAGACTTAGGATTTTCGTAGGAGCTCATTAGAAATTTAACTTGATCTTCAAGCTCGAGCATCCTACGGTCGGAAGGTTGTGAGTCAATGGGAGGCAAGGAGATTGCCTTAACGGTTTTGGGAAACTCACGGGGGTCATTCCAACTTTCATTGTCATAGAGAGCAAGGTCCTCTATTATACCCCATGATTCTTCCGCGGTGAGATCACTAAGTTTTCCACCGGCCGCTTGGTCAATGGATCGCTTGGTGGGGAAGTTGACATGATCATAGAAGAGTTGGACTTGGAGCCAAAGATCAATGCCGTGATGAGGGACTTTATGGAGTAAGTCCTTGAATCGAGTCCATGCTTTGTAGAGAGATTCACCTTGACGTTTTTGGAACATCAAGATATCATTCCTAAGCTTAGTGGTTCTCCCCGGTGGGAAAAATTGAGCAAGGAAGCGAGAGGTGAGATCATCCCAACTTGAGATGGAGCCGGCGGGAAGTCGCTCAAGCCAATTACTAGCTTGGTCCTATAGAGAGAATTGGAAGAGACGCAGACGCGTGGTCTCCCGAGTAGTAGCATCGAGGTCGATGGAATCGACAATTTTAAGGAAATCCTTAAGATGCTGATTAGGATCTTCGGAACGAAGTCCATGGAATGCACATCCGTTTTGCACCAACCGGATGGTGTCGGATCGCAGGGCCGTAGTTTGGGCTTGGTCGGGAAGCTCAATGGTGTTCCTATAGCCTAGGTGGCTTGGTCTCGAGTATTCACCAAGAGTACGACCTCTTGGCGGGTCATTTGGTGGTAGGTTGATGAATGGTGGTTGGTTATCACCTTCCATAATGAAAAGTGATGGGGTTACTAACAAAGGTCACAAAGAAGGGGGATAGACTATGAGAAAGCTAAAAAATGGGAAAATTTTACTTGATAGGAATCAAGCAAAGAAACCTAAACGAGGTGGACTCCTAACTAACTATTCTATTCCCCGGAAACGACGCCAAAAACTTGATAACGCTACACGTGTCGTTTGGGGTCAAAGGAACTTCCTTTTCATCGAGCAAGTTTTTCAACACCCTAGGCAGTGAACCTAATCGTTGTAGTGTAGTATTAGGGTAAGCCACGGGAATTGATATCGTTCTCTAGGGGAATAGGAATGCTAGTGAGAAGTTACTACGCTAAGGTTGGGGTTGAGGAAGATTATTTTTTTATCTTTTTATGTTTTTTAGGAAATGGAAATGTACGAATCTCGGGGTTTGGATTTGGGGGTTGGTATTTCTACCGATTACTCTATTCATCTAATTATCTAATCTAAGGTGTATGTAGTCTATGTCTAATTATTGTGTGCTCGTATGATGATTTAAAGATGTGTTTACTTAGGTTTTATTACTCCTTAATTATCTCCTATTGATGGTAGAATTGTCACGTCCTTATTCTTAATCGCGTTGTGTGTCTAAGGTCGTAGGGTATGCGTTTATCCCTAACTCTTTGAAACTACCAAAGGTTATCGCCTACAAAATCTCTAGGATTTATAAACTCAACTCTAAGGTACTCTTTAGATGGTTTAGCCTACAATGACTCTAGGTATTATAAGCTAAGGTTCACAAAGATTAATCAAGAATTAACTACACAACGAATGACCTATCGCAATACTAGATCATTAACAATTAAGATAAGAGACAACCAATCAATATTCAATAATCAAGTTTCATATTCCCTAAGCAAACACACAAGTAAATTAGCCGGACATGGAGAACATGCAAGCATACACACAAGTAATTGAAGACATAATTGAATTAATGAAGTGAAACACTTATCTTGATGTAAGATAGGGTTTGGAACCCTAAAATACTGTACAAGACAGCCTTGGTTCGGTTTAGGTTTTTACTCCAAAAGACTACACACTGAAAACTAAAAAAATTGGATTCTATATATAAGATTACATATGCAACGGCGTCACCCTTTGATTTGTGACGTCGTTGGGTCGCCGTTATTAGGGTTTCGTCTTGGCCACATTAGTCTTGCGACGACGTCACCTTATGCTTGTGACGCCGTCCCATTTTGTCTCTGACGTTGTCTGGATCAAATCTAGGCCGTATGAGTTGCGACGACCTACTCTTTTAAAACTTGAAGCCGTCACTTGTAAATAAGCAATTTGGCTACTGAGCCGTCACAAAAGTGGTCCGACGGCGTCGCAGATAACACTTGACGCCGTCCCCTTCAGTTTTAGCAGCCTGAGTGTCTCGATTCTTGACTTTGGCCATTTTCTTCATATATTCGCGCCTTTTCGTCCGAATAAGTGTTATTCCAGCATTTTGCCTTCAAGATACCTAAAAAGTGAAAAGAAGCGATATTAAGTAATAACGGATACAAAAGTGATCAAATAAGGGCTTAAACGACCCCTCAAAAAGGTACATTTTAAAACCTTATCAGTTTTCTTTTGGATAATCAAGATGAACAATGTTTTATACAAGTGGTTCAAGACCTTGGCTATTGTTATGTTTTCATTAGATAATCAAAGCATGTTTAATCCGTGGAGCTTAAAGTCTCAGATTTGATCCTTATCGGTTAAATGTTTTCATATGAAAATCACAAGTCTTCTCAAAAAGCTTTCAAAAACAATTTAAATCTATAAAGATCACAGATTTCAAATGATTTGAAATTTGTGATCGGGGGAGAATTTGTGATTTAAATAGGATTTAAACTGATAAGTCGACAATTGGTTTTATAAGCGTTTAGCAAACTCTCCACCATTCATGTGCCAAACAATTTTAAATTTTCCATGCACATGTTAAGGGGGAGCATCTATTTTAAACCAAAAAGGATTGAAACGTGATTAATTTGTTTCAAAGTGCAGGTTTTCCCTAATATGTGCAAAACTCATTCAAAGCTCGATGCACATATTGAGGGGGAGCAATTTTTATTGAAAACCACATTCTTTCCCGAAAATATCTTTAACTGTATGTGAATCACTAATTTTTGATCGGGAAAGTAATGTCGATATTTTTAGAAAATATTTACCAAAAGAAGTGAATTCTTCCTCTTGCCTCCATGTGCCAAAATAGTTTTAAACATATGATGCACATGTTGAGGGGGATCCGTTTTTCTAAAACATCAAAAATGATTCAGGTACAAAATGCTTTGATAATATATCACAAGTACTTGGATTGTTTTTCAAAATGGTTTTTCAATTGGTTCCAATGGCTGATGAACAATACCAAAAGACCGACCAATTTACTTTATGTATGGTGTTATAAGGATGGTTAGGTTAAGGTATTCGTTCCCACGATCCCGCCAGAGTCGGAGGGATCTACCCAGGGACAATCCACTAGATAGTGTAGGGTCCTTAGGTATGATGAAAAAGGAGAAAAGTGAGATATGGGAAGAGTGCGGACTGAGACAGAGCTAGTACTGGAACAAACCCAAGAAGGTTCTAGTAATGAAGTCTCGGTAAGTACTGAAGGGGTTGAAGAATGAAAAAGAATTGAATGTAAAAATGGTGAAAATAAATAGCCCTCCAATAATTCAACCTTAGGGCAGAAACCGGGTTCAATACATATGCTACTGGTGGTTACTAAGGTAACACTAGTATTGAAGACAAGACGTCATGGACCCAGTGACGCACTGCACTACATCTTCCCAAACTACTCAAGTTCCTCTTAAAAGGGCTTGTTTCATTCTCACGAGGAACCGACATTATCTATCGACTTTCTCTTAGAGATTGTTGATATTGAAGAAGGAGACCCTCTCCCTAGTCTCCGGCATAGGAACCAAATGTGCACAATTGAGTCTAGAGCCACGAGATCATCAATAAATCTCATTAAGGACACTGTCAATGAAGACTCTCTGTTTCACACAATGTGGAAAGAGAGATTATATCTTATGAGTCCTACGCATTATCCTTGTGGTATTGCCAGAACATCTGAGTGATACGCAAACATATTCACAATGAAGATGGAAAGCCTTCTAGAGCCAACATCATACAAGCTCTTGGTAGGTGGCATGTGAGATCTATCCAATAGATCAACCATGTGACAACTGAATAGAAACAATGGGGCGATTCAAATCTATGAATCAATCCTGGTTCAGGTTATGGATTGACGGATACCTTTGAAAAACCGGTCGTTGTGCTTAAAAAATATTTTCTCTTGCACATCGACTGTGTATTAATATTTCAAAATTAAAAGGTGTTTATGACTGATAAATGTTTTTCGTTAAAACCTTCGTTGTATTGCAAAAACACCTTATTTTGAGCAGTACACGATTGTTTTTCAAATCATTTTCCATCAACCAATGAATCACTATTCGCTGGTTCACTCACTCCGTGTTGTCTTCTTTGAGACGTTCCGGTTTGAAAACAGCTAGAACAGCTGCGAAACCCTGTCAAGGAGATTCTTCGGAATTATACCTGATCACAGGCAGTACTTGTACTGATCAACGGGGAACCATGGGCCGTGTACCTCAATTCAACGAAAGTGATCAAAGACACCTTCGTGCGCTTTATTGCTAACTGTTGTATGCAGGTACACCTGACGCTTGCAGCTGATCAGAATGGAGAGGTCAATCCATAGCCGCATGCTCACACATCACATTCATTTCAAAAGAAATCATGATTAGTGCATGAATGACTCTGATATTCTCACTCCATGCTTCTGCTATGCTGCTGCAAATATCATGAATCATCTAAAGCTTCTGCTACTCTGATAAGAAGAAATCATGATCCAGAATGTGAGCATGTCGGTCCACTGTCACAACGTCACATATTGTCAACACCACAATGGAAGAGTCAGAGATTTACTCAAGCTGATGGTCTCAAAGCTGGCTCAAAACTCATCATCACGTGGATCAGTTAAAGACCTCCACTTGATTTATTCAAACATGGATAACATGAAGAATCAAAGACTACGAGCTACTGAGCAAAGGACTTAAACAAGAATTCAAGAACAATCTTAATGAAATATCTGTTTGTATTCTGTGTAAATTGAGGTGACCTCCCTTAGGGGGAGATTGTTAGGAATTAGAAAATTCAGTCATTAAAGTGTCGGTCACCTCAAGTATATGTAATCATTAGAAAACTCGTAGTCGTAGTTATTTAATGTTTGTAAGAAGTTAGTTAAGTAAAACCGTGGAGTACGGACGGGTCTTTACCCACTGTATGCCTGATCCACAACCCGTAGGAGGCGTTTATTGTAAGACACTATAAATACCCTTTACCTCCCAAGGTAGAGGGTTGGAGCTTCAATACCATTTTTCTTTGTTTCACATAGTTCCCAACTCTCTTCCCTTTCTCTCTCTCTAAAACTTTCTCTCTCTAAAACCTTATATACGCCTCTTATGTATTTGGTATGATGTGTTTGTGAAATCCAATATGTTACAATTGACTATTTTGTGTTCATTCGGGTCCTAATATATTAAATTCTTTACGAGTCTAATATATTATTCTGTCTCAAGTACAAAATCGTCCAATAAGTCCATCGGCTAATACCGTAAATCCAATAACGATCCAATTATCAATTTCCATCCAAACATAAGGTATGATAAGTATTTCCATGTCCAAAAATCAGTATCAATCCCAAGTAATAATTCCAATGTGCATCCGAACGTATCTTTGATCACCAAAGTTAAAACAATAATATAACGTTAGTACGATGTTTGATGTCAGAAAAATATTAACTATATACTAAAATTTAAACTTAGAACCAAATTAAAACATAAATCAAACTAATCCCAAGAGGGTTTGCGGCCCATTCAAAAATTAAACCATAATCTAAAAGGGCTACAACCCAAATAACAAATCCCATATAAACACAAAATCTGAATACATACACCAAGGATACACTTATATTTACATAAATGCAAACACGCCTCTCGTAAAACTCGCTAACCCAAAACGAGCAACAATGCCCTCGACACCTACGTAGGTCTTGAGCCGAGTGTTGAATACACACAGACCTTGATAGATCTTAAGCACTCGGAGATCGTTAGTGTTGCCTATGTAATCACAAGCAAACTAATGGAAGATCTCTACAACTCGTATTTTGTAGCGGAAAGTAAATACAAGTTATAATAACTAAGAACTCTTTGATCCTCTATGGATCTTTTGATTATAGAAACTCTATGTTTCGGATAGTTTTACAAGACTTGAAAGACTTAAGAAAGCCCTACTATTACAAACTATTATCGTTCCTTTTATAGGAAAGAAACCCTAATGACTCACGAGCGTTTACACTGTACGCCCCTAATACAAACATCGACCAAGCATGCATCTAGACAACCATGCAACTAATCATATTGTTTTTCTAATGATATTGTTTATTCTGAGTAAGCTCTATACAATACGGCGCCAACCTATCTGTTATACGGCGCTGACTTTTACTCTATACTGAGCTTATCTCTCCTACGTGGATTCGCACTTTCAGCAGAATCACGATATCTGCTTTAACACTTCTGCTGAAGTATAACTTCAGCAGAATCCATTTTTCTTCGGCAGTTACTTCGGCAGAATCCCTTCGGCAGTTACTTCGGCAGAATCAGTGGTTTACCATAATTCCCAACAATCCTCCCCTAAACTGGAATTTGACTAGGTTAAGTTCCAGTTTCCTTGATAGATCGGTAATGCTGTTGAGGATTGTACCATTTTATATAAAAAAAATTTCCAAACAAGATCCTCCCCATATCTTAAACACTTCTGAGCTATGAATGTCCAGTTTCTTGAGGATCAGCAACAAAGATTCAGAAGAGGAACATCTTTATGATGACTGAAATGTGAAACACCAGATCTTTGCAGCAACATATGACATCATGTACATCAAAACACATAAGTTTCATACTATTCTCATCACTTCCAGGTGTGTTAACTCCTGTGAGAGGTGAATCATTGAAATTAATGGGTTTGATATCTCTTTACCAATAGCCATTACTACTGGAGTAGCCAGATGTTTGAGTTCGAAAACTATGGTACATTGATAACCATCTGATTTATGGGCAAACCAGCAACCATAGAAACGGATTTGACTTGTCTTTACCTGTAGCCGTTTGCTCAGGACTAGTCAATTCTTAGTATTGGTGAATTGAGAACCAAATATGGATTCAGTTGCCTTTACCACATGCCATATACATGCGGGCTAGCCAATTCTTGGATTCCAAAAAGGAATAGACCATGGTGAATTGATGACCATACAACCCTCAGCAGTTAAGCATGGGTGGTTGCAGACCCTATGATTTTGAGCAAACCATTACAGCTATCAACAGATTTGTTGTGTCTTTACCAAAGCTGTACCCTTTGGACTAGCCAACTCTTTGACATACACAGGGTACATCAGGTGAGTTAAAAACCATCAGAATTGTACAACACACAAACCTGCATAAAAGTTAGTTTTTTTTTTTTTTTTTTTTTTTTAACTAATTGAAAAATAACACAGAAATTTACTAATAACACAAATAACACAAACTAAATGTAACAAAACAAGGTAGAACAGAGAGTACCAAGTATCATGATAAGGATGAGGATGAGGCCTGTTGCAGTTGTAGAAGTTGTGTCTTGATCAAACCCACCACTGTTGAAGCAGACAGTCTTTCATTATCCACTGGATCTGGAGGAATCTCCAATTTCTTACTAAGCATCTTTTCCATAAGACGCTTGGGCAATGGATACTTTCGTTCAGCAAGCATGCAGACAGTGATCCCACTCTTAGTCTCAAGCACATGCACACGCGGGAGAGGATAGTATCTCCAGGACGCAACCTTCCACCGATGTGAGTTCTCCCAAATAGAATGTGCTTTGCTATTAGGAGAAGGAGAGTTTAATAGGACTTGAAGATCTCCCGGTAAGAACATCCCAGAGCCTTGTGGTTCCTTGTTGCAGTAATGGGAGGTAACACGAGTGTACAGAGAAATCAAGTCTGCCCTGTCAACCAAGTGTAGAATTTCCTTCAGAAAGGTGAATTCCATTGATGGAGAGTTCCTTCGATGAATGACATTCATCTCATCATCCTTCAGTTTCCAATCTTCCAACACATTTTGATCTTCGTCAGGAAAATCAGCAGCAGAACCCTCAATAATGAAAGTTGAGTTATCAGCTTCAAGATCCACTGGAGATCTTTTGGCCATTCTCTTTTTCCTCCTACCAGGCTTATAGATTTCCCTAGAGGGAGCAGTTTCGTCTTGAACATTTGTGGTAAGATTTGAAGAGGTAGAGGGAGACTTAGTTGGAACCCGAAGTGCATTCATCATGTGGAGCATCTTTATCGCCCTTTCTGTTTTAATTTATGCGAGATCAGCTTCCTTAACACTAGAAGCTTGTTGGGTGTCAATGATTGCCTCAGATGAAGTGGGGGCAGATATATCAGGTGCTTCAGAAGAATTGGTAAGTGGTTCAGCAGATGGACCCTTGTCAGTAGAGGAAGCAACTTCAGAAGTTGCTTCAGCAGGAATGACTGGAGATGATTCCTTGGCTGGAGCATCATCAGACTTGAGTCTTTTGGCTTCTTGAGCATCTTCATTCTCTGCAATCCTTTTCAAGTTGGTAGAATGTGTTGAAGATGATGATCTGTCCCTCATGATTTGGTTATATTTGCGAAACAGGACATGATCAGGAAAAGCCTTGACTTGTTTCATTGTTAAGCCAGAGCTGTACATTGAGCATTGATTTTTCACCGCCATTCTCATTTCAGCTTTAGAAGGAGGTTTCTCTTTGTTCTTCTGAGCTTTGATAGCTTTCCTTTGCGCAATAGCTTCTTTCTTCCTTTGTCTTCCCTGAGCCATCATTTTCTCCACATAATCGTCACTGAGGAAATCTCCACCTAGTATACTTTGAGCAAGAGAAGGTCTTGAAATGACTTGCTGAGTTAGAACATCCCATTGTTCTGCAGGCATCTGAATCCTCATTTCATCCAGTTCTCTTCTTCTCTCAGGAGTTAAAGATGAAAAGTCCTTTGTTTCAAGTTGATGAGCCAATACTTCACTTTCCTTTGACTTTTCAAACTCAGCCAATCTACTTGCTTGACCTATTCTTTCCTCCTCACTTACCAGGTCTGGACCAAGCTCATCTTCATTTATTACATATTTCCCTTTATCATCAGGCTTCTTAGCACATTCATCTTTAGTTAAATCAATGACAGGAACCTCAGTAGCAATACTCAAGTCAACATGTTGATGCAGATTATCAACTGGAGTGGTCATGGCAACAACATCAGAAAGATCTACTGAAGGTGAAGGGCCTGTTGGTTCTTGAACAGATGAAGATTGATTAGGATCCGAAGATACATCCTCCATTTGCACATCTGCAGATGCATCCTTATCAACACCAGGTTCCTTCGAAGCTTCAGAAGTAACCTTATGTGTTGGAATCACTCCTAAACAGTATTTCAAGTATTTATATTTCATATGTAATAGGTAGCTTTATTCTGGCCTTTATGTTTGTTTAAGGTCCAGCTTATGTAGAAGGCCCATAAGCTGAGGCCCAAGCCCAATAAGGAATAGGGAAGGAGAGGGAGTGTTGCCCTAGCTCCTTGCCTATAAATACATTGTAATAACCTTCATTTGAAGGTTGGTTGTTCAAGTTATTCTCTCATTCACTCTTATTCATAACCGGTCATAGTATTATCGTGTGTTTGTGCTTATAACTTGTTCATCCGCCTTTATCTCTTCTCTATAAGCTTGTGTTGTATAACTTGTGACCTAACAGTGGTATCAATCGCCAAATAGTTGGGTGTACTCGTTTGTTTTTGAAGTTTTGATTTGGGTCTTACGCGTAAAGATAACACCATCTTTGGTTCGCTTAAAAACTGATTTTTTACACTTTTGAATCCAAGATTCTTGTACTTTCAACGTTATTAGGTGTTAAACTATTGGTTTTTGGCAAAAAGTTTGGAACTTTACGTGTTTTTCCTTGTTTTTAAGCTTGTTTTTATACGTGAGTGTTATCCTACGCATAACTGTTTTAGAAGCTTTGGATCATCAAGTTTCACACTTTTGTGTTATTTTGGTGTTATTGAAGCTATTTCAACACACAAAAACTGGTTTAGAAACAAATTTGGTTAGAATCACAGTTACGAGTAATCTTACGCGTAACAAAACCCTAAAATTACGCGTAAGACTTTCCTTGGTTTGATCTTCAATTTTCTGGTTTATTCCGTGTTTTCTTACTTGGATAAGTCTGAAAATACGTCGACTTTGGATATCTTTTGCACTGTGAAGTGTAAAAGATCACTTGGGATAAAACCCTAATCTTACGCTTAAGCATAAAGCTTACGCGTAGAAAATCTTACGCTTAAGATTCATCTTACGCGTAGACTTAGTCCTACGCATAAGGTAATCCTACGCCTAACTTTCTACGCCTAACTTACTGTTTACGCGTAACTTTAGTCTTTTTTCCTGCTTACGCGTAAGCTAAATCCTACGCGTAACTATTCTTGTTACGCGTAACTTTTGGTGTTTTTACGCATAAGTGCTACTTGGTTCTTGTCATTTCTACGCCTAAGGATACTTCATCAACAAAGGTTCATTCGACTACAAAGATCCATTCTTACTACACAAGTTTATCATAATGTCTCAACCACCATACTCTAACTACTTCCCTCACACTTATAATCATCAACAACAACAACAATTAACTCCACAACATCAACAATGGAATCAACAACAAGCCATTTATCAACAACAATTTAATCAGCAACATACTCCACAACTTGGTGCAATTCCACAACCACAAATGGTTCAACCACCACCAAGTCTTCAAACTCTACCCTACACAAACGATTTCAATCAACATCCATCACGAAGCACTATGAAGGAACCCACTTGGTTTGCAAAGATGTGTGAAGCTTTAAGCAGCCAACAATCAATTCATGAAGCTGGATCACTTGATAGACCTCCAATGCTCACTCCAGGAAACTACGATCAATGGGTGATAAGGTTCTTTAGGTTCTGTGATCTGAAGAAGCCACATGGTAAATTCTTAAAGAAGGTTATCTTGGAAGGTCCATTTGAGATGCCTACTGTCATTGTACCCGGAGATCCAAACGCAGTTCCACCAAGAGATGAACAAACCAACATTGCTACTGTTGCAGATCTCAATGCTACTGAACTTCTTCACTATGAAGCTGATGAACTTGCAATGGAATACATCCTCTTAGGATTACCAAACCCAATTCTTCGTAGTGTTGATGCTCAAAAGACTGCACAAAAAATGTGCGATCATATTCGTCTTCTTATGGAAGGATCTGTACTCAATCAGGAGGATTTGGAATCCAAAATTTACTTGGCTTATGAACACTTCATGATTGAACCTGGAGAGACACTAGAGTCCTATCATCATCGATTTTCAGATATCATCAATGATTTGGATAAACACAACATCATCATGCCAAGGATTGCAGTGAATACTAAGTTCCTGAGTAGTCTTGGTCCAGAATGGGAGAAGTATGTCATTTTTCTCCGTCAAGCGAAGAACATGCATCATTCTACTTATGGATTGTTGTACGATTACTTGAAGCCTCATGAAAAGGAAGTTGATCGGGAAAGGATTCTCCGTGCTCAAATTGCTAAACAGTCACAACCGGACAATCAACAACTTGCCTTATATGCTCAACAGAATTATCCCTCTCAACCAGCAACTCAACCAACTGCTTCCAACACACCTTCACAGCAACAACCTCAACCTCAACAAAATCAATTGGTCCCATACAGCAACAATGCTCAAGCATATGTCAGTGAAGCGACTGAGGAAACAGATCCGTTCGAAGCATTGCAACAAGGATTTGTGATGATTGCTAATGCTTTTGGCCGTTACACCAACAAATCCAACAATCGTATTCGTTCCTCATCTAACACACGGACTCAAGCTGTTGTGAACAATGGACGTGTTGAAGTTCAGAATCGTGATTATGGTCGTCAGATGGGCGGTGGTCAAGGGTTTAATGCTGTGGGTAGGAATAACAACAGAGCTCAAGTGGTGGAACAAGGAAATGCTCAGAATCGGTTTAATGGTCTTCGATGCTACAACTGCAATGAGAAGGGACACCTGGCTAATGCATGCCCAAAGCCAAGGACTAGGGGCAGTGCTTATTTCAAAGAGGCCTTACTTCTGGCTCTTAAGGATGAAGCTGGTGGATCTCTTACAGACAAAGAACAGAGCTTTATGGCAGATGCAGACTCAGATGATGATATGGAGGACTTGCAGGCGAATGCAGCTGTTATGTTGATGGCAAATATGCATGAGCTGCACATGAGTGATACAGGCCCAGTGTATGACACTGATGGCTTGTCTCAGGTACCCGAACAAACCATCATCATATCTGAACTAATATCTCCGCCAATATCTGAATCCGGCACGGATCAAACTGTTCAAAATGAGTCTTCTACATCTTCTTCTGATGATTTTCAAGTTAACCCTGTAGTTACATTTGACGATCAAGATGACCTTATAGTCCCCTTTGATAATCAAATTGACTCCGTGGTCGTACTTGAGGATCTAACGAATGATCATGTTGAGACTCACGTTGAACAAAATGATCTGTTGCCTCATCCAGATTTTGCTCGGTTAATTCAAGACCATCAAATCAAAATGGAGGAATGTTATGCATTAAATCAATCCTTAAAAAGTAAAAATGCACTGTTAACCAAGGATTTTGAATGTTTACAAATGCAACTCAACTTTTTCAAAACTCAAGAAAACCGTGAAAAAGGTTTTGCAGCCGCTTTTGCCAAATCTCATCAAAACGAAAAATATTTAGAGAGACAGATGCGTGATCTAGCCGCCTCGAAGAATGCTTTGTTGTCTGAATTAGAACAACTGAAACACGAACATAAAAAGCAAATTAACGCTCTCACCTTGGAAAATCAAAAAGCTAAGGCTGAGTTGTTAAATTGTCAAAAACAGTTCTCCGCATACAAAAAGCATTCAACGAATCGGGTAGATGACCTTCTTGAAGAAATTATCGGCTTACAAAACAAACTTAAAGAGTTTAAAACTGTTGTTTACAAACATGGTGAATCAGTAACAGCTATTGAAAAGTTTACCTTAAAACCAAATCCAAAAGGATATGGAAAAAATCTAGCTGATTACAAACCAAAGCTTTCAAAATCATTCAAATCAACTCCTGAAGTTTCCAGTGCAGAATACAAAATTGATAATACTGTCATGAGTGTTGTTGAATATCATCGTCAAGAGGAATTTGATGCAGAAGACGAGAGTCGATCAAAATTAAAAAATGTTGTTTACAACAAACCTTTTAATTACAAAAATGCGGTCACTTTCGTCACACCAACGGATTCTACTAACACACCAAGGGTTATCATCAAAACACCTGAGTCTTCTATTGTCAATCCTAAAACAGACTTTGCACAAACTTATGGTCCTTTACCTTCCATTAGTGAAGTAAACTCAAAACCTGAAGATCGAAAAATACTTCGATATTTTGACATTTTCATGGCTGACCTCAAAATTTTACAACATGAGATAGAATATCGTTCTGAAATCAAAGTTGAACATTTTCAATCGCCTCTGGCGCGAGAACAAAGAGACATTTTTCAGAAAAATCTTTTACCTAATGTTAAAAACTTGAAAAGTTGTGCAATTGCCTGGGAAAAGGATTTTCATAAGGAACTTGGGGTAATGAAAAACGTTTTCGAGAAAACAGAAACATCTATCACTAACACAAAACGCAAAAAGAAACTGTTAAGAAAAGATGTTGATCGACTCTTGGAAGACGTTATCTGTGCTGATATCCATAATGTTGTGCTATTCTATTCGTTGCCATATGCATCTGATCATATGTCTGCTGATATTGTTGAAACTGTTGTAACTGTTGAGAACACCGATAATGTGCTTCAGATCGAGTCTTTAAAAGCTGAAAATAAACGATTACACACGGAAATTCACAATGCAAAACGTCGTCTTCAATGGTGTGAAAAAGATATTCACAACCATCAACTTAGTTTTCAAAAGAAAATCGCTCAATTGAGTGCAAAATCTTCTGATCCTAAAATTGATCAACTGGATGATCAAAACGTGTCTTTGAAAAGTCAAATCTCAAAATATGAACAAGAACTTTTAAAAGTTAAACAGGAATATGGTGTCATATTTGATTTACTCAAAAAGACTCGAGATGAAGCATCTAATGAACTTGATCACTATCTGGCTCACACTAGAGATGTCCTGAATTTTGCTGGTAATATTCGTTCTGAAAATCAAGATCTGATTCACACCATCTCTAAGTTACGGGAAATGTTAGGAAAGTATGAACAACTCCCGCCTACTGTGATTAAGAGATTAGCACCAGTCACACTTAGTAATCGTGAACCTAGAATTCCCACTGCCAAATCACAAGTTGCTAATGTGTTTCCCTCTACTGAAACAGGAATAGTTGCATCTTTTCCAAACGTCCGCACTTCACAGCCTAGGAGCACTCAAACGAAGAATAGGAAGTTGCGACCTAAGAAAAGATCAATAAGGAATGCTAAAGTAGAAGAACACCCTAGGAATCTGAATAAAACTCAAGTTACTTCCACTATAGATGTTGCGTCTGGCAAATGTAATAGAAATAGTGATGTAACGAATGCTAAACCGTTGAGTACCTTTGATATTCAGTCTGATGCACCTTGTGATATTTGTCAAAAGAATATGAATTCTGATTGTCATGACAAATGTGTTGCTAAAGCTATAATCTCTAGATTACGGAATCCTAAGAATCGGAATACCTCTAGGCCCACTAATCATTCTAAGTCAGTGCTTGGTAAACCACCATCTTTAGATTCTAAGGCAACCATTGCTATCACAGTAGCTCCCGCTTCACCTCCTAAGAATGTTGTACCACCTAGTGCGTTCACTAAGACTAAAGCAAAGAGTAGTTATAGATGGCAAAAATGGATATATAACACACTAGGATTTAAATGGATTCCTAAACTTATGAATGTGTGTATATCTGATATACCTGCTTTGGAACCCTCTAACATTTCGGGTTCCACATCTACTTCTATTCCATCTGTGTCGTCTGTGTGTAATGCAGGTGATACAGATCATTCTCTGGATTGTTGATAGCGGATGTTCCCGACACATGACAGGCAACCTTAAACTGTTATCAAACTTTATTGCAAAGTTCATTGGCACTGTCAGATTCGGGAACGATCACTTCGCAGCCATCATGGGCTACGGAGATTATGTTAATGGGAACATCGAAATCAGCAGGGTTTACTATGTGGAAGGCCTCGGTCACAATCTGTTTTCAGTAGGTCAATTTTGTGATGGAGATTTGGAGGTTGCTTTCAGGGAGAAAACTTGTTTCATTCGTGATCTACAAGGAAACGACCTTATGTCTGGCTCGCGTAATTCTAGTCTCTACACTATCTCTATGCAAGACATGGTTGCTTCCTCTCCCGTTTGCTTACTTTCAAAGGCAACATCTACAAAATCATGGCTATGGCACCGTCGTCTATCACATTTAAACTTTCAAACCATCACCAACCTTGCTCGACACAAACTAGTTGAAGGACTCCCACGATTCCGGTATTCAAAAGATCACCTTTGCTCAGCATGTGAACAAGGGAAAAGCACTCGTGCTCATTTTCCTTCAAAGGTGGAACACAGCTCTCAGCATGTGCTTCATCTTCTTCACATGGATTTGTGTGGCCCGATGCGCGTGCAAACGATCAATGGCAAACGCTACATTTTAGTAATTGTTGATGACTACTCACGATGGACTTGGGTCTATTTTCTTCGTAGCAAAGACCAAGCTCCACAAATGATCATCACCTTTCTCACAAAGATACAGGTTCAGCTCCGCAACACCGTCAGGATTATTCGGACAGACAAAGGAACTGAATTTGTTAACAAAACCCTTCGTGAATTTTATGAGAAAGTGGGAATTCAGCATCAAACATCTATTGCACGGACACCTGAACAAAACGGAGTTGTTGAAAGACGAAACCGAACGTTAGTGGAAGCTGCAAGAACAATGTTAATCAATGCTAAACTTCCAGATTACTTATGGGCAGAAGCTGTATCTACTGCATGCTATACTCAAAACCGTTCTATGATCACAAAACGCCACAACAAAACACCTTTTGAGCTTGTCCACAACTACAAACCGAACCTCAAACACTTTCATGTATTTGGATCCCTTTGCTATCCGAATAATGATCGTGATGATTTTGGAAAGCTCAAAGCAAAAGCTGATATTGGAGTCTTTATTGGATACTGTGACAATTCTAAAGGTTTCCGAATCTGGAATCGTCGAACTAAGGAGGTAATGGAAACGATTCATGCTCATTTCGATGAACTCACGGAAATGGCTTCTGAGTATAACAGCTTAGAACCCGGTCACAACCGTTTAAACTTCCCTCAACCCCCATCATCAGCTGAAGAAAGCCCTCAGCTAACTCGTCAACAAATGGAAAGGTTATTTGCTCCTCTGTTCTGTGACGATATTGATGAACGTGCTCCTGGTGTATCCGCTGTTTCCGCTGCACAACCTGATAATATTCCTATACCTAATACACCTGCTACAACAACTACTGTTGAAGATGCACCTACACCAATTGACTCCAACACAACAGTTGAACACACCGCTTCCAACAATGATGAACCAGCTGATGATATTCTGAATGAAGTACCCCCACCCGCAGATTTTGATCCAAATGCGTTCTTCAACCCGTTTGCAAATGAGACTGCTGCACCAGATGTCGCGGAATCTTCAACAAACCATTTGAATCCTCAGAATCTGCACAATGTATATCAACATCAACCCTCTACACATAGATGGACAAAAGACCATCCTCTGGCTAACATTATTGGCAACCCAAACCAACCAGTCGTTACGAGACAACGTCTTCACTCAGACGGTGAACATTGCATTTATGCACTAACTGTCTGCCAATCTGAACCTAAAAACATTAAGGATGCAATGACAAAAGACAACTGGATTGAATCCATGCAAGAAGAACTCAACCAATTCAAACGTCTTGAAGTATGGGAACTGGTTGAAAGACCAACAGGGGTCTACGTCATTGGTCTAAAATGGATTTGGAAAAACAAATTGGATGCTGAAGGGAATGTCATCCGAAACAAATCACGGCTAGTTGCTAAGGGTTATCGTCAGGAAGAAGGGATAGACTTTGAAGAATCTTTTGCTCCGGTTGCTCGTCTTGAGGCTGTTCGGATATTTCTCGCGTTCGCGGCTCACATGAACATGACGGTCTATCAGATGGATGTCAAAACGGCGTTTCTCAATGGACAACTTAAAGAAACGGTCTATGTCAGCCAACCAGATGGATTCGTTGATCCTGAGTTCCCGAACCATGTCTACAAACTGAACAAAGCTCTTTATGGTCTCAAACAAGCCCCTCGGGCATGGTACGATAAGCTATCATCTTTCCTCATTGCCAATAATTTCACCAAAGGCTCGGTTGACCCAACTCTTTTCATACAATATCACGGGGCACACATCTTAATTGTTCAAATTTACGTGGATGACATCATTTTTGGGTCAACACATAAAAAGTTTTCAATCGCTTTTGCAAAACTCATGAAGAAAAATTTTGAAATGTCCATGATGGGTGAACTTACGTTCTTTCTAGGACTGCAAGTTCATCAATCACCCCGTGGTATTTTTCTGAGTCAGTCCAAATATGCCCTTGAATTGTTAAACAAATTTGGAATGAAAACCTGTGATACTTATGCCACACCAATGACTCATACCAAGAAGCTAGATGCTGATTTACATGGGAAATTAGTTGACCCCACCAAATACCGAAGTATTATTGGGTCCCTCATGTATCTAACAGCTAGCAGACCTGATATTGTCTTTGCCGTTTATCTATGCTCCCGTTATCAGTCGCGACCCACTGAAACCCACCTCTCTGAGGCTAAAAGAATCCTCCGATACATAAAGGGAACCATTAACTTGGGGATCTGGTATCCGAAGGATTCTGGTTTTGAACTAATCGCTTTTTCAGACGCTGATCACGCAGGATGCTTAGACTCAAGGAAAAGTACTTCAGGAGCTCTACAATTTCTCGGTGATAAACTGGTGTCTTGGCAATCAAAGAAGCAGGATTGTACATCGCTGTCATCAACTGAAGCAGAATATGTAGCCATGTCCGCATGTTGTGCTCAAGTCATTTGGATGAGAACACAACTCAAAGACTATGGTTATGTATTTGACAGAATCCCGATGTACTGCGACAATCGGAGTGCCATTGCAATCTCGTGCAACTCAGTCCAGCACTCGAAATCAAAGCACATCGATCTACGCTATCATTTCATCAAGGACCACGTAGAACAGGGTACCGTTGAACTATACTTTGTGGGTACTGAATACCAATTGGCAGATCTGCTCACCAAAGCCTTGCCTCCCGCTAGGTTTAATGAGTTGGTCCACCGAATTGGTATGAGGTGTTTGACTCAAGAGGAATTGGATGACCTCTTAAAACAGTCTTAAAAACCTGTCAAACACCAAAACCTCTTTTGTAAATAAATAAAATCTTTCAAAAACAAAAATACAAAAATATAAAATCTGATAAAACAACAAAAATATTCTTCTCATCTATTTTTCTTTAACATGGCAAGTACCGTTCTTCCATCAACACTTGCATCTCTCAAATTTCGTATTTTTCTGATCAAGTGTTGAGGGGGAGAAATTTATCACTTAACCGTTTCAAAACATAAGTGTACTTGCATGTTATCACATCTCGGTTGTTTCGTTATACAAATGATGGTGGACTTTCTGGTTCAAAGACACTCCTCGGACTTTAATTAATAACCTTTCTTTATTTTCTCAAGTCGAGGGGGAGTGTCGTCAAGTTTCTTTCCCAAAAATCTTCGTTTGGTAACCAAAATGGAAGTTAAAAGGCTTGGTGTAAAAAAAAAAAGAAAAAGGTGGAGGGACTATAACTGTCAAAACCTTAAAGATACTTTATACAAAATACTCCACCCACCTCATTTATTTCTATCACATTAATTATTTCACCTAATATCATCTACGATCCACATTCGTTTTGCAAATCCGTGCTTTCGATTATCAAACTGTAAGTGTTTCTGTGTTTGGATCATGTTTCTAAACAATGGTTTTGAATCTCAAGTAAATCCTACGGCTAAAACATGCTCTACGAGAAATTTTGTGTTCTACGCTTATGCGTAAGAACACACAATCAATACTTGTGTGTTTGGGGTAAAATGATTGGCGTCAAAACGTTCTTATTACATCACTGATACCAGTCTAACCATCAAATTCCACCCAGATCCACCAATTGAAGATTTTTGAAAACTAGGGTTTATAAAACGATTTGGGTATTTTCGAATGTTAAGTGATTTAATCAAAAAGATTGTTGTGTTATGCTTTTGCATTGTTGAATTGATGGTTTCCATAGTCTATGGCCACCCAGAAACACGAATTGGTCATCAATTCGAAATTAGGGTTTAAAGCTCATAAACTTTGGGTGTTTTTGATTCTCTGCATAATAAGTGTTAAAACTTGGTCTATATGCTCTCACAACGTCTATGATATACCAGAAAAATTTTGGTGCTTAATCTATGGCTAGAATCCATACGCGTAGATCTAGGGTTTAGTCTACGCGTATGCAATTCTACGCATAACTGTGCAACAAATGTTATTGCCATGATCTGATGATAAAATGTTTGTATGTGTTAATATTGATGATTTGATAAATTTATTTCAGGATTGCTACGCTTAGAATTCAGAATCAAGGTCATTTGATTATCTATGCATAAGGATTACCTTACGCGTAGCTGGTTATGCGTAAGACTTGTCTTACGCGTAGCTTCTACGCTTAAGGTTCTACAGTGGGACTACGCGTATCCTGTGAAGGATATGCGTAAACAGTGACCTCTACGCATAAGGTCTACTCTTACGAGTAAGCCTTACGCGTAAGGTTCTTATACGCCTACGCGTAAGCTCTACGCGTAAGGTTCCCTTTTTCCTACGCGTAACATTTCTTACGCGTAAGATAGGATCCTACGCATAAGCTTTCGCCTACGCGTATGTCACGACTGTTTACGCGTAACTTTGTCTATCCTACGCTTAAGCCATTTTTGACCTTCATTATGAATTGTTACGTGTACAAAACTTGTTAATAAACTTATCATAACGTCACGAATCCAATAATGTCACTAATAAACCAAAACGTTTGATATGTTGTGAACAATAAGTGATAACATAAGCTTTAAAACTTAAAGTTAACTAACTCACGAAACATTTCATGACGTCATTAGACTATTGGACATACAAGTGACTTAGGACTCGTAACAATCATTGACGTTGTACATTAAATAACTAGACAATAAGACCTTCTGTTGACTAACATTATGTCTTTCGATATGTTGGTTCTTTTGGCTAATGTTATTTCAGATCACGACATGGCTGTACAAATGAATGTGGATGCACCTGAAGTTCTCTCCATTGCTGATATCTACCCTAATGGCTACCCAATGAAGATTGGAAAGAATAATCTACGAGTTGACTTCAGCACTCTCACTTGCTCTGAGTCTTCATGCTTAATCGCTATTGACATTCTGAGGACTCATCCATATCAGAACATGCTCACACATTCTGCAACAGTTCCTGAGATCTATATCCAACAGTTCTGGAACACCATGGAAAGGGTCAAAGGAAGGACTGCAGTGACTGTGACTCTGAATCACAAAAGAATCACCATCACACCTGCAGACTTAAGGGCTGTTCTCTTAATTCCTGAAGTCGAACCAGACAAACTTTATGCCTCACCTACTGAAGAGCTCACTCTCCAATTCTTAATCGATATCGGTTATGATGAGGCTACAGGAGTAATCACCAAACACTCTCACGTAGAGCTCAAGAATATTCCTCAACCTTGGAGAACACTCTACATGATCATCACCAAGTCTATTTCTGGTCGTGATAGCGGCTATGAGCATCCTAAGCTCATAGAACTGCAAATATTTTGGGCATTTGTCAACATGAAACACATCGCTATTGAAGCTCTGATTTGGGATGACATGATGTCATTTCTCAACAAACTTGGCTCAAAGATTCCCTATATCAGATATACCAAATTGTTGATCCAGAGAGCACTTGGACTACATTCTGATATTCCCAAGAGGCTTAATGACCCTGATAATCACGACATGTTGACTGAACCTATTCTGACCATCAGAATGAAGGAATCATCTACAAAGAAACAGGGCGCGGTGTTACCAGATTACCTGCTAACTGAAGATGTCAGAAAGCTCGAAACGTACAACAGGTATCTGGAAGCAGTAAGACAAGGCAAGGTTGGTCACCTCGATGAAAGATCTTCTGGTACACCTACTCGGAGAACTAGAAGAGGAAGTGCTGGAAGTGTTACAAGTTCAGAGTCACAAAGGAAGTTTCCCAAACGAAACCCTCCAAGAAAACGGTTTGTTCCCGTACAGGAAGCTACTCCCATTCCTAAACCCAAACCTGAACCGAAACAACAGCTTGAGGACGTAAGTTCTGAAGATACAGATACAGACGAGGAGGTTCTCTTCTCTGAAACAGCAAAGGATGTGTCCGACACTCCAAAAGTACAGAAACCTCCAAGTCCTCAAGATGATAAGGGTAAAGGAAAGACTCCGGTACTTGTACCTTATAATGCTGAAAGCTCAGAAAGTGAAGGAGAACCACTGGAGACAGCTTACAGAAAGAAATTACATCAACTTAGACATGAACACAAAGCTGAAAAATTTGCTAATGAGCAAATGGGTGGACCCGGAGGAACTAGTGGTGCTGCTCCCTCCGAACCATCTCCTGATGCGGTTAATCAACCCGATACGGGAGCTGGTACCACCACCCTTTTGCAACAAGAACAGCCTGTGAAAGACACTATTGAGTTTGATAAACTAGAAACTGAGAAGGAGAAGAAGGATAGAGAGTCTGACTATGACGATTTTCTTCTGGATAGTCCGACACATACACGGATGGAAACGTCTGAACCGCCGAAGGACCCAGAGTCTCCTCACATCTCCTCTTCATCAGATTCTTCTTCACATTCATCTCAACCACCATCAACGAAATCAACAAAATCCTCATCCAAATCCGTGAAGAAACCAAAATCTTGGGTTTCTCAAGCTCATGAACGGATTCAAAAAGCTGTCAAGGAAGTCAGAAAGAAAAACGCTCTTAACAAGAAGCTAAAATTCCTTGCTGATCACATACAGCATATATATAGAGACAACGAAAAGAGGAACAAGGAAAGGAAGTTTGTGCAGGAATTCATGAAGAGTCATCGCCGTGAGCAACTAAACGAAATGATTGAAGGTTACACAAACAGGCACCTTCGTGACAACGTTCCTAGACTTACACAGGAGATGTTTACCAGACAACTCTATCCAAACCTGTTGCACCTGGCCAAACAGGCGATGAAGTCAACCCCGATGTATGTCAGCATCAATCCTGTTGATCCCACAATCTTCTCAGACGCTGAATTAGTTGATCGGCTGGTCGCACAACTGTCTAAACGTTCCGCAATGCTTGCCTCTCATGAAAGCAAACTGTTAGAAGCATTGCTGGCATTCCAACTTAATTCTGCATGCCGAGAAGAAGCTGAGAGGCCTAAACGTCATAGAGACGATGATGATCAGGATCAGGATAAGACTGACGAGGCTAAACGTCAAAAGATGTCTGGTGAATCCTCCTCGATGCCACCTCCAAAACCAATTCCTGCACAACAAAAGTCTTCTCCAACACGGTCTTCCACTGATAAACCTCGGGACGATTCCGAGTTACCACCCTTGACTCAGAAAACTGGTGATCACGTTGAGTATACGGGTGGTGACGATGAAGAGGTCCTTGAGCCCCAACAACAACCCTCCTCTCCCAAACAAGTGAAGAAACCCGTATCTTGATTGATGAACGGTTGTTCAGAAGGGATCAGTTCAGACGCCTGGAGAGCTATGTTGGTGGTAGACCCAGGATAAACATCACCGGCTTTCAACGCCCTGTGCGCACTCCTGGGAACATCACTGCACTTCCTGGTACCTCTTGAATTGTTTCCTTCACATGATTTTGGATGCATGATTATATATGTGTATGGCTTGTGCACACATAACAGTGTACAACCCGCAATTGTCAAGAAAGGACCCTGTGGTACGCCTCAGTGCCACAATCCTTATAAAAGGAGCGAAAGCTTCTTATTTTTGAGTAAAACCTATCAAACCTTTCATTTTTCAAGGTTTTGCTCAAAAAGACAAGTACTTCCCCATATGATTTTAAAACCTCAACCGTTTATATCACTAATTGAGGGGGAGTATTTGAATTAAAACTTTGTTCACAAATTGTTCACAGTGGTCACTCTTCCCGCAACACTCAAAATGGTCATATTTATTCTCAACCGTACAAAAATAACATTCTTATATGCCATTTTTGAGGGGGAGAAAATTGTGTGATAAGAAATATGTTTTGTAAAGCAACATGTGCAAGCCCCTTGGCTTTCTCGTGTGCAAAGACTTAACCAATGAATTGACGATCCTTAACTGTCTGCAACTCGAAAAGACTTGTCCTGGACGGGTAATAATTTCAAGCTAGTTCGCTAGTGATGTAAACGTGTCTCGCAAAGGACTTGTCCAAGTAGAAAGTACCATTCGAGAAACTCTTGATAGACATGAACTCTGACGGGTATGACAACCTTTCGAGGTTTGTCTACACCTTCAAGATAGTTATTAGAGCTAGTTGTCACCTAAAAGCTGACAATGTATCTCTTTAACTATTCAACGTAACCGTGTCTCGCGGGAGATTGTCTATCTTCAGTGAATCAATTCAAAAGGTGCGCGCTCTTTCCTCACTGTGCATTTAACCTTTAAAACTATTAAGCACATGTGGAGGGGGAGTATTTATGCAAAATATCATCTCTTACAGTGGTTCAAACATGTTTTTTCATTAACAAACCCTTTGAGAGATATTTTAACTTACAGTGGTTTTAATGGCAAACATAGGTTAGTCATGGAGTTATAAGGTGACTAAGGTTAGGAATAACCGTCCTATGATCCGCCAGAGCCGGAGGGATCTACCCAAGGACACTACCATTAGTTAGTGTTAGAAGTCCTTAGGAATGATTATAAAAAGGAGAAAATGAGAATCGGAGAAAGAAGGAGTTGAAGAATCAAAAAGAAATGTAAAGTAAAGGGTGAAAAGAAATAGCCCTCCAGATTATTCAACTTAGGGCAGACACCGGGTTCAATTCATATGCTACTGGTTGTCACTTAGTGACACCGGTATTGAAGATTAAAAGTCGTCATGGACCCAGTGACGCATGCACTAAACCTTCTTAGCCACTCAAGTTTCTCTCCACAGAAGCTTGTTTCATTCTCACAGGGAACCCTACATAAACTATTGGCTTTCTCTTAGAGATCGCTGGTATTGAAGAAGGAGACCCTCTCCCTAGTCTCCGCTCAGGAAAACCAAAACGCACTATTGAGTCTAGAGCCACGAGATTCATCAAAAGATCTCTTAGGAACACTTGACATTTAATCACTTGTTGATCAACAAATAAGGTCTTCAGTGATTCAGTGGTTCATATCGAGTCCTTCACAGATCTTAGCAATCTGTCGAGAACATTTATGAGAGGTTCACATCAGTGATCCTCAGTGATTGAATGGAAACTCCTGCCAGGGTCAACATCAAACAGCCCTGACAGCAGGTCGCTTCGGTAACTCCCCGTGGATTACGCGGAGTGTGTCTCAAACGGTCTACAGTCGTGAGGTGATGCTTCGGTGTACCTCAGCGGCTCATCTGAACTGTAGATGTACTTCGGTACATCGTGTTATCTCACTTGTGGGACTCCAGTTCAGGAACGGCCTTTGTAAGAATTAGAGTTGTGTTTTCACACTATGCTGTTAACACTCTCGAAGTTCAAACTTGTAAGTGCCGGTAACCGCTTATTACTAACCGTTTGAAATGTTTTCTTCTTATGGAAGCTCCGGAGCGGGATGATCGTGCTGATTCTTCTCATGCTCACGCCAACATCATCACTAATGGAAGTTCTATTCAAATGCAACACAACAGTCAGAATGATTCTTCATCAACCAAAGAATCTACAAAGTTAAAGACTTAAAGAACTTCATCAGTATTGATTTCCACCGTCAAAGAGCGTGTGAGCATGTTGAAGAATGACGTGGAGACACTGGAGCAGCGAAGCAGACCTGAGGCAGACTGATGCAGACAACAACATACTATCACTTTCACTACAAAGAACAATGATCAAAGAACAAAGTTAAAGATGACGTCGAAGCTTAAACCGTTCGAAGATAACGATCTCTCTACACTGGGGAGATTGTTCGAATCAAGACAATTCCTCTCACAAGAAAGAAGAATGTCAGAGGACGTCACCGCTACTATTACATCAACGCCTTCACCGTTTACATTCATATATACTTGAGGGGGAGATTGTTGGAATCACTCCTAAACAGTATTTCAAGTATTTATATTTCATATGTAATAGGTAGCTTTATTCTGGCCTTTATGTTTGTTTAAGGTCCAGCTTATGTAGAAGGCCCATAAGCTGAGGCCCAAGCCCAATAAGGAATAGGGAAGGAGAGGGAGTGTTGCCCTAGCTCCTTGCCTATAAATACATTGTAATAACCTTCATTTGAAGGTTGGTTGTTCAAGTTATTCTCTCATTCACTCTTATTCATAACCGGTCATAGTATTATCGTGTGTTTGTGCTTATAACTTGTTCATCCGCCTTTATCTCTTCTCTATAAGCTTGTGTTGTATAACTTGTGACCTAACATTATGTAAATGGGATCTCTTTATTCTTTTGTAGGGGATAGGTTCCTTCTTCTTTGAGGAAGCAGCAACTACTGATGAAGGATCATTAAGAGAAACCTCAGCCAACATATCCAGAGACTCAAAATGAGGTACTTCTTGTTCTTCATCAGAAGAAACCACAAGCTTCCTTTTGGAGGTCCCCTTCAGTTTGCCCTCTAATTCCTTGACTTGATTCTGCAGTTCTTCAATCTTACTCCCAAGAGAAGACTTGGTCTCTGCAAGTTCCTTTTTCAGACTAGTAACCTCAGTAGCATACCTGGTGACAAGAGCATAGACAGATGAGAGTGTTATAGGGTCCTCAGCTCCACCAGCAGATTGCTTTGTGGTAAGGGGAGCTTCATTGGACCTTTCAGTAGAATCATGGTCATGCTCAGTGTGAGGAAGATCTTCATTGAGAGGATCCCTAACAAGACTTGGTGTGGGTAGTCTATCAACATCAGACTCATCAAGAGTAACTTGTGTGGGTGGAGGACTGGGACATGGTGGTTGGTCTGGAGCAACATGAGTTGCTTCAACAGTTGATGAGGGGCCCTCATCAATGTTAACTAATGGATTACCATAAGTAGCAACAGGTGAAGAAGGAGGATTATGAGCCACATTCTCCTCATCAGCAGCCTCATTACCTTGGGGCAACATGGCTGCTAGCAAGGGATGATGTTCCCCCTGAAAGTGGGTTCTCATTGTAGCATACAATTTGGCAGTTAAAGTACCTATGGGATAGAAAGATTGGGCTTAGGTAGAGGTGTCTAAAATCATTTGTAGAAACCTTGGGTACATTAAGAATTTTCCCTTTTTCTTTTGAATATTTTCGACCAAGTTTTCAAAAATATACTTAGAAAAATTGAAAGTTACCCCTTGGGAAAGACACACAATACCATAGCCCAGTTGTGTAGAGAACTGGTCCCATCCTCCAGTCTTGTTGCTCATGCATTGAAGCAGTGTGTGAACCAGGAACCTCCACTTCGGGCAGAGTTCCTTCTTCAGCCACATATCAGTTCTTGTTCCTCGATAGCCAATAGCTCTTAGCCCATTAAGCACTTCTTCCTGATTAGAGAGAAATTCTCCATCAGCATCTTCCAAGTGAAGCTTCCTCCTAATAAGGTCCTCTGTCACTATGTACTCTGTTTCATCAATCACAGCCCTAATCTCAGTCTCACTCCTCTTCTCAGCAGATTCCCAAAATTGAGTAACCAGTGATTCATAAATCTCATTTGGAGAATGAGTTAGAGCATAACAAATCTTGGACCTTTTCAAGAATTCCACCATTGGTTCGTACAATTCATATCCCTTGCCATTTCCCAGAAATGCAACTTTGTTGTGATCATGTTTGAATTCGAGAGCCATGAGGAATATGAGTGTTTAGGGTTATGATTCTTGAAATGGTGAGTGTTTGTGAAAACAGGATGAGAGGGAATTGGTTTGTTCTGAAGAGAGTGATGGTGGATTGATAGTTTTTGCCCAAATTATAGTCAAAGAAAAATGGACCGTTTGGTTGACCGTTGCTGACGTGTATTGCATCTTTGACCCAACCCAAAATAACACTTCAGCAGGAACACATGATCAATCTGCTGAAGTTATAACTTCAGCAGAATGCATCAAAGATAAGAATATCTTGGGTAAGTTTCTAGAATTACTGTGCCAACCACTTGCATTAAAACTCATTGAACCTCGAACCCGTCTATAAAATGATCCCAATGTTACTCATCTCTTCATCAAGATCCCCAATTATTTACCACAAACCTTAGATGTAAAAATACACCCCAATTAACCAAATTGTACCATGAATACCAAACCTGAGATCATAGATCTCACAACCTCATCTTCATCATCTTCTTCATCATCATCAAGTGGTGAATCAAACCCATGGCTACATTACTTTCCTCAACCCTATCCACGACCAAATAAATCACCCTTTCTCCCTTCTTCAGAAGATGATAGTGTAGTGAATCCAAGTGAATCTGCTGATGATTCTGATGACTCCTATAAGGAGGGAACATCTTACTCCCAACCTCCAGCACCTCGGCCTCAACAAAGGCCTCGTGCCAGGAATCCGCCACTCCCCAAAGATAGAGAGGTGGTTCTTGGTCTCACTGCACCATCTTTTGGTGCATCAACACACATCGTATAATAGAAGGGCTTAGGAAGAGTGGATCGATTGCATTTTGGTTGAAATGCATAGATGAAGCACACAAGAGACTTTATTTTTCTCCGTCATCATGCGTGGTCATCGTCATCATCAACGTTTGCATCAATCCATCCTTTCCATTTTGGTCCTTAGCATCTTCGTCGTGCTGGTCATGCATATCCAACCATCTAGTTAGACGGAATGGGTGGTTATGCAAGACCTACAAAAGCAAAGCCAGCATCTAACGCATATCCAACATTCACTTAGATTTCGGAATAAAAGATATGCACTAGATTAGGATTAGCTTAAGTGTACAGCTCGTATCTTGAAGATGCATAGTAGTAGGTTGACTTTATGTAAGCTGTAAGCTGTAAACTGTTTCTTGAATGAATGAATGAACAATTTGACTTCAATTTCTTTTCTTCAGTCTTATAACTTCAGAGGAATCAAATTGTTTGCTTCAGTACTTTTAATTTCAGAAGAAACAAGTAACACTCTTTTAGCTATTTTGACCATGTACCATTGAGCCACACTTGATGAATTTGAACTTGATCATGGAATGGACAAACTGCAATCCAGACAACTGCAAAACAGACACAACAATACACAAGAACAACACAAAGACAAACAAACTAAAGAATTATTAGACAGTTAGTGTTAGTAAAGAATTATGAATTACAGAGGCTAAAATGCAATTTAGAGAAAATTAAAAAGGATAAATATATTAAATAAACGCTATCACTAAAGGTAAAATGATGTTTTTACAATCCTAATGATAGAAAACAAAAGGAAAACTGTTTATAGAAAAGTATGATACAAAAATATGCAGAGTTTGCACAAATCCTCCCCTGAGGCATATGCCTCCCCTTAAACTATGCAGTCAAGGGTTTAACATTCCAATATTGACCACGAGGTGTTGAAACCTTGGTCCATCAAATGCTTTTGTTAACAAGTCTGCCACATTATCATCAGTATGGATTTTAGCCACTTTTATCAAATGTTTTTCATATGCATCTCTTATAAAGTGGTGCCTGATTTCAATGTGTTTTGTTCGACTGTGAAAAACTGGATTTTTGACTATGCAGATGGTACTTTGATTATCTATATGAATTGTAGTGTTCATGAAGTTGTACCCATAGTCCAGCAATTGGTTTTGAATCCAAAGGACCTGTCCACAGCAATTTGCAGCAGCAACGTACTCTGCTTCAGTAGTTGAGGCAGCCACAATGGTTTGTTTCTTGCATTGCCAAAAAATCAACCTCTTGCCAAGAAATTGGCAGCCTCCTGTTGTGGATCTTCTATCCAGATTTGCACCAGCATAATCACTGTCACTATATGCTTCTAACTTGAAAGGAGACTCTTTTGGGTACCAAAGGCCTAAAAGAGGTTGGCCTTTGAGGTACTTAAAGATCTTCTTGACAGCATTGAGATGGGAAGTAAGTGGAGTGACTTGATGTCGAGAACAAACACTCACAGCAAACGTAATATCAGGCCTTGAAGCTGTTAGATACATCAATGAACCAATCATGGACCTGTACAGATGAACATTCACAGGTAGATCTGGCTCATTATTTGCTTTAGTCTTTGGAGCTTCATAAGGTGTTGTGGCAGTCCTAACTCCTTCCATACCAAACTTCTTCAAAATATCCCTTACATATTTATCTTGACAGATAAAAATGCCATCTTGTTTCTGCTGAACTTGGAGACCCAAAAAGAAAGTAAGCTCTCTCATCGCACTCATTTGAAATTCACCCTTCATTAGCTCCTCAAATTCCCTGCACCAAGCTTCGTTTGTGGAGCCAAAAATAATGTCGTCCACATAAACTTGCACAAGAATGATGTCTGAGTAATTCTTCTTTAGGAACAGAGTTTTATCAATAGCACCTCTCCTATAGCCATGCTTCAGCAGGAATGATGAAAGCCTAGCATACCAAGCTCTAGGTGCCTGATGTAAGCCATAAAGAGCTTTAACAACCTTGTAAACATGATTTGGGTGATCTAGGTCTTCAAATCCCTTGGGTTGAGTGACATACACCTCCTCTTCAATCTCACCATACAGAAAAGCACCTTTAACATCCATTTGATACACCATGAACCCCATGTAAGAAGCATAAGCCAAGAAAATGCGAATTGCTTCAACTCTGGCAACAGGTGCAAACACTTCATCATAATCAATCCCTTCTTCTTGTCTGAAGCCTTGAGCTACTAATCTTGCTTTGTTTTTGATCACAACACCCCGAGCATCTCTCTTATTCTTCAGAATCCACTTTGTCCCAATGGCATATTTGCCATCAGGGAGTGGAACCAAAATCCAAACCTGCTGATTGTGAAATTGTTGCATTTCTTCTTGCATTGCTTCTAGCCAGCTTGAATCGTTAAGAGCTTGAGAAACACTTGTTGGTTCCACTTGAGAAAGAAAACAAGCAAACAGACAATGTTTGAAGTCTGTGTGATTGTCTCTTTGCTGGTTGGAGACATAAGAGAGAAAAGCAATTTGCCCAAATTGAGGACTTGTTATAGCCCTTCGAGTTCTCACAGGTGCCAGAAGATCACCTATGATGTTGGATTGAGGATGAGCAATGTTGATCCTCTGAGTAGCAGTTGGGCTGACTTCAATGGATGAATCAAGATTAGTGATTGTTGGTTCAAATTCAGCATCATAAGAGGGTGAAGTGAAAATGCCAGCTTTGGGTTGATGATTTCCAAGATCGGAGGGTTTTGGAAAGCGTGTATGAGGTTCTCCAAAGTCTGAAGACACTTGAGAAGGAACATGAGAAAAAACAGCATAGCCTTCAGCAGATTTGTGGATGGAAGGTGTGACAGAATCAACTTCAGCAGAAACATGGTTTCTACTGACTCCTTTATTAGCAACCTCACCATTCAGTTTCTCTGCTTCAAGCTTAGCAGCAAATTCTTGAGTCTGGAGCCTAGCAAGGTCTTCAGCATAATGTGATTCATCTTCATCACTCGTATCAGCAATATCCTTGGAGATGGTACCTGCAATATTGTTAGGGGAGAAAGAAGGCACAAGTATAGGTTGCTCATCATCTTCAAACTCATTTTCAGAGTCATCATCTAAGGAACCTGCATTGTTAGTGGGAGACGCTTGAGGACCTGCATTTTGGTTAGCCAAATGTCTGGTGTAACCCAAAGAATCAGTTAAATAGTCAAGGTCAAAAGACCACGTATGACCCTGTCCTTGAACATTGTGCTTATCTTCCAAAAATCTCAGGTTCAACGTCTCCTCTATCTTCTTGGCCTGCAAGTTATACACCTTGTATGCCTTACTATGAGCTGAATAACCCACAATATAACCATCATCAGCCTTCTCATCAAATTTTCCCAACGGATCACTGGTGTTCAGAATGGTCACTTGACAACCAAAAGGTTTTAGGTAGTGAATGACAGGAACCTTCCCAAAGAGAAGTTCATATGGTGTTTTGAGTTGAGGTCTTGTAATTGAGACCCTGTTTAGCATATAGCACGCTGTGCCAACTGCTTCAGTACAGAACATAGTGGGCAATTTAGAGTCTGCAAGCATTGATCTTGCAGCCTCTATTAAGGTCCTATTCTTTCTTTCAGCCACCCCATTTTGTTGTGGGGTTCTTGGATTACTATAGTCCCTTTTTATACCTTTTGACCCACAGAGTTCTATAAGAATTGCATTTTTAAACTCTGTCCCATTATCACACCGAATTCCCTTAACCTTTTTGTTCAACTGATTTTCAACTAGAGTGATGAATTCAGTCAGCACTTGAGATGTTTCATCTTTGGTTCTGAGAAAGAAAACCCAACAAAATCTGCTATAGCCATCAGTGATAACCAAACAGAAGTACTTATGATTAATGCTTCTGACTTGAGTTGGACCAAACAGATCCATGTGGAGCAACTGAAGAGGTTCAGTAATGATGCTCATAGCATTGATAGCTTTGTAAGAGGCTCTGTGTTGTTTTCCTTTGTTGCAAGCGACACAGTTATGATCATTGGTGAAAATTTTTGGGGGAAGACCTTCAACAAGACCCATTTTAGAGAGTTTGTTTATGGTCTTGAAATTCACATGAGCCATTCTCCTATGCCATTTAGTAGACTCATCAAGAGATGCTTTAGCCACCAAACAAGTGAGGTCACCACCTGGTTGAACTTCATTAAGGTTGAATGTGTATAAATTGTGAGTTCGAGGAACTTTCAGCAGAATTGAAGTTTCTTCTGGGAGTTTGAAGTCTTTAGACAGCACAAGACATTCATTCTCAGTGAAGAGAACTTTGTTCTTAGTGTCACAGATTTGTGAAACGGAGAACAAGTTGAAATGCTGAAGTTCCTTAACATAGTACACATTTTCAAAATCCAGATGAGGTGTCTTTATGGTGCCTTTCCCTGTGATACTCCCATCACTTCCTCCAAAAGTCACATTGCCTCCTCCTTCTATAGGAACAAAATTGTGCATCATATCTCTGTTTCCAGACATGCTTCTGGAACAACCACTATCAACAATACCAATATTCTTATGCTTAAGGGGACGATCCTACAAACAACAACAAAGTATATACAAACGGTTAGTATTCGATGGAGGTTCAAGTCATTACTGACTTGAACCTGCCTTGTGGATCACAGGTTTAGGACATGAAGATTTAGAGGATCCACCATTGTTCTTGGTCCTCCATTGATGATTGGGTCCCTTGTTAGTCCAAGAACAACCTGCTGAGGACTTCACAGCAGTGCTCCCATATCCTATCCCAGCATACATAGAGTCAACATATGTAGGCCTATAACCATGTTTAAAGTATGGGCTAGTTGGTTTCACATATGGTCTGGTAACTGACCCTCTCCAATGAGAGTCAGTATTAGCAGCTTGTGGGACATAAGGTGGAATATTATCAACATTGGTCCACTTAGATTTATGTTTTTGGTGAGTAGCACATGCACCCAATCTTTGCTCATAAAAATCACAATCCTTAATTAAATGAAATTTACTTCCACATACAAAACATGTCTTCTTCTTGGAAGATTTATTCAAATAGGGAGATGTTTGATTACATGAAGAAGTACTTAAATTAGAAACATTCAAGGAATTGTTTTTAACAGACTGATTATTCAAAGATTTAAAAGATAAGTCTTCAGAAGAAACTGTCTTGGAAGTTGATTCCTCAGCAGCTTCCCTAGAAGGCTTGCAAGTAGACTGGGGTGCAGGCTTGGGTGTAGGCTCAGGCTTGGGAAGGTCAGACTTCTCATTTGAATCACAGCTTTCATAGGAAGTAGACCCTTGATCCGATGAATTGTCACTGTCAGAGCAAGAGACAAAGTCATTAGATGAGGTATCAGGGTCTGGCAAGTCTTTTGACTTTTTGCCGTATAGATGATGTGATCCATCAAAGTCAACAGTGATGGATAGGTCTGTGGGCATAAATTCACCTCTAATGGGTCCAGGGACAGCATGCATATTACCCTCTTTTACAAAGTTAGCTAACCCTGCTGGTGTGGATTTACGACCATCATACCTAGCCTCTACTCCTACATACTTTTGAAATCCTAATCCTAGGCCAGAGGTTACTGATTGACTGTTATAGATTTCTCTAGCTAGATTATCACCGGAAATTAACCATTGTTTATTCCTAGCTATTTCCTCAGCTACTTTTTCTTTAAGCTCTAGGTTCTCAGACACAGCTTCATCCTTTGCTTTCTCAGACAGTTTTAAGTAATTATTAGCAACTTCTAGATCAAACTGTAACACCTTTATCTTCTCTTCATAAGCTATTTGATTCTTTTGAAACCATACTTTTTGTCTTTCTACTGTTTTTAATGCTAGTTTATGAGCTTCATTTTCAACATAGCATTCATCAAACTTAGGTTTCATATCATCATATTCTTCTTTAAGTTCATTGTATCTTAGACTACAACCAAATATACAGTTGTGTACCTGAGATAGTCCCATCAAGGCAAATTGATCATGCCTTTCATCCGAAGTACACCTTGCCAGCAATCCAAGCTTATCAGTATCATGAGCTTCCTCATTCACAGGTTCATGTGCAGTCCAGTTGACCTGTTCATCCATGGTGAGGAGAGCTGCTGAAGCTCCAGCTTCCTGCTGTTTCTGCTGATAGGAAAGGTAGTTAGCTCCATCTCCACTCTTCCTGTCTTTACATTCCCTTGAGAAATGCCCCATCTGGTGACAAGTGAAACACTTGACTTTTCTCCTATCAAAGCGAGCTGGTTCCTTTCCCTTGAAAGCAAACTTCCTCCCAGACTTCTCTTCAAACCTTTTGATGTCCACTGACAGCAATGCCACCTGCATTTTCAGTTTCATCTCCTCCATTTCAAGTGGGTCCAACTGATCAAAGTCTTCATATGCAAGATATTGTTGAGTATCATAGTCAGCAACAAATGAATGAAGAACATCCTCCATCACACTACTAGTCTTAGTTTGAGAAGATGGTGGAGTGGGACGAGTGTTATGTGGTGGAGTGGGAGTGCAAGATGATGGAAAGTAGTTGGAACTCGGAGATGATGGAAAATAGTTGGAACTAGGAGCAGGTACCATCATGTTGGAGTGAGATGTCCCAACAAAAGCTGCATGGCCAGAAGAAGATGTATGGTAGGGAGTTCTGACATCCGGTTCAAGGGTTCTGAGTCTGTTATACAGCTCATCAAAGGTGAGCATGTCCAACCCACCTTTAGCCTTGAGGGCAATACTTACATGCAACCATGATGGAGGCAAAGATCGAAGGAACTTTGAGTTGCAGTCATCATTATCAGGTTTTGCATTCAGCTGGTTTAGCTGACTCAAAATCCTATGGAACCTATCGTATCCCTTGTGGATACCTTCTTCTTCGGAGATATTAAAGTCCTGAAATTGTTGTCTCAGCATGGACTTCCTCATTCTCTTTGATTCTTCATTTCCACCGAACCTAGCCTTGAGAGCCATCCATATGTCTTTTGCATCATCCATATGGTGAAAATCACACAGATGATCTTCAGGAATGGCTTGAAGCAGAATAGTTTTTACTTTGTGCTCTCTCTGCATAGCCAGCACCTCTTCAGCAGTTTTGGGAGGAGCCATGATAAACTTCCCATCCCTGTCAGGAATCATTTTCTTTAGACTGTTTCCTTTCTTCACTACCTCCCATAGATTCCAATCAATATTGGAAATCCAGTTTTCCATCTTCATAGTCCAAAGATCATACTCTTCCCTTTTCAAATAAGGAAATTTACCATTACTGTTTGAAAGACTGAGCTGTTGCATGGAAGTGGTGTTGGTGTTGTTTGTGTTGGTGACTTCAGTTTCATTATCGGATCCAGGCATGGTGAATGAATGTTTGATTGTATGGGGGTGAGAATGGTTCTTAGTATCGTAGAGACTTTCCCGAGGCTCTGATACCACTTGTTGAATACACACAGACCTTGATAGATCTTAAGCACTCGGAGATCGTTAGTGTTGCCTATGTAATCACAAGCAAACTAATGGAAGATCTCTACAACTCGTATTTTGTAGCGGAAAATAAATACAAGTTATAATAACTAAGAACTCTTTGATCCTCTATGGATCTTTTGATTATAGAAACTCTATGTTTCGGATAGTTTTACAAGACTTGAAAGACTTAAGAAAGCCCTACTATTACAAACTATTATCGTTCCTTTTATAGGAAAGAAACACTAATGACTCACGAGCGTTTACACTGTACGCCCCTAATACAAACATCGACCAAGCGTGCATCTAGACAACCATGCAACTAATCATATTGTTTTTCTAATGATATTGTTTATTCTGAGTAAGCTCTATACAATACGGCGCCAACCTATCTGTTATACGGCGCTGACTTTTACTCTATACTGAGCTTATCTCTCCTACGTAGATTCGCACTTTCAGCAGAATCACGATATCTGCTTTAACACTTCTGCTGAAGTATAACTTCAGCAGAATCCATTTTTCTTCGGCAGAATCCCTTCGGCAGTTACTTCGGCAGAATCAGTGGTTTACCATAATTCCCAACACCGAGACAAAAACAAAACAATCGATACTTTGCCAAATCGAAACCCTGTTATTAAACAAAATTCTTTCCGGCCAAACTGTAATCAATGATCCCCAATATGGAATGTTAATGGAGGGGAATCAGACGAGATGTTAGAAACATATACTTAATGTTGCAAAACATAATGCATCAGAAGGCAGTCATTATCGCAAGACTTTATATCCAACCATGGACCAAAACCTGTTTGCCTAAACAACCTTTTGAGGTTATCATTCTTCGACAAAATGAGTTTAATTTCTGGAAGCAACTTCAATGTAGAACGAACTGCGATTTTACAATCGTACAACCTTAATTTACTCATACCGAATTATACAGTAAAATTAATTAGCGGTTACAGGGTTCTATGAAATTAGATGTGTTGTAAATACTGTTTGTTAATTTAACAATGGCAGAAGAAGATGTTTGAGTGTATGTGCGTGAGTTTTGTGTGACTATGTGTGTCGATTTTTTTTTAATTAAATCAATGTAAAATGATCAAAATATCTTCGTGTATAAATACAAGTTGTCCAAAACAAATTTAGTTACCTAAAAAACAATACCTTACGATAAATGACATATACTTTCAACATATGTACTTGTGTCATAGGGTTGTCAGACACGTGGTGGCCCCTGATTGGTTCCAAAAAAATCGCTGGGCAACTGGTCCAAATTAAACACGCCAAAAAAAAAAAAAAAAAAAAAACAACCCAAAAAGTAAATTACCTCAAGGCAACTAAGACATTCCTATCATTATCCATAAAAATAATTTTTTTATAATATTTTTCAGCAACAACACCACCACCATCATCTGCAATCCTCATAAAATTGTTCCCTTTATACTCTAATTCTTTTATCATTACTTAGTTGTAACATTCTTTCGATATGATATTTATCGGGGACTTTGTGTTAATGAATGGATGGAAGTCGATGAACCCTATCTTAAATGAAAATTTCAGTTTATAAGTCTGTTTTCCTAAACATAACCTAAGAGCACAAGGTATCATGGATACCAATAACACGTTATTGGTATGCCACATCGGCGCCACATCATACACCTTCCAATAACTCACCAATAACTAAAACACATTCCCTCATAACACACCACTAACATGTTATTGGGTCCCACAAAATACCCCACTAAAAATACCCACTCATTCACAATACACACAAAAAAAAACACTAAACATCACAAATGGCTTGAGCTATTGGAATGGCTCAAATACCTTTGGCTCACGAATGACACAAGTGGTTGTATGGTTTGGCTCACTAATAGCACGAAAAATGGATATTTGGCATGTTAAATTCTCTCCATGCCGTGTGCTCTAAGCCAATTTAACCCACGCTAAACACAACCATCAAGCTAACCCATTTATTAATTTAATATATTAAGTCAGTTGCCAGGTTCACTTTACCAATTCCAAAGCTCACCGGGAAATGGCTTCCCGCCAGCCACCGTTCTCTACCACATCTTAATGAACCCCTCTTCACCTCACCTGGTATACTTCATTTTTTATATTCTTTTATAAAACCCATTAATAAAAATGTATACTTTATTTTTGCAGCCATTGCCAGAAAAATTTGTCAAAAAGCACTTAAGAAACAAAATCTTGAAAGACCCAATACTCAAAAGTGCAAATGGAGGCTATTCATGGAAACTAAAAATGAAGAAATTTGATGATGATCATACTTTTTGTTTTGTTGATGGATGGAGTAAAGTAGTTAAGGATGTTGGTTTGTTATTTGGTGAGTTTTTGTTGTTTAGATATGTTGGTTATAGTGTTTTCTCAATGCATGTTTATAGTGTTAATGGTTGTGAAAAGATTTTGGTTCCTAAGGTTAAGGTTAAGGTTCCTAGGACTAATAAGGTTGATGTTAGTGTTGAGGATGAGGTTGTTTTTGATGATGATGATGATGTGGAGGATGTGGAGGATGAGGTGGAAGATGAGGATGATGATGTGGAGTATAAGGTGAGGGATGACGTGGAAGAAGAAGACGAGGATGTGGAGGATGACGAGGATGATGACGTGGATGAGGATGACGATGATGTTGAGTTTGGCGATGATGGTGATGAGGACGATGGTGAGGATGAGGACGTTGATGTGGATGTTGATGGCAATGACGGAGATCCTTTCTTTATAATGACTAGCTCCAAAAGGAACAAATATAAGTTGGTAAGATTTGTTTTATCACATTTTGAATCTCAACGAGTGTTTGATTTAGGTTGTTTTTTCGGTTTATTGAGCATTTTTGGAGCATACGAGCTTATCAATATGAGCATATAGCTTATTTAAGTTTATAAGCTCGTGAGTAGAAAAATTGAGCTTATTCACTTTTCAGAAGTTCAACAAGGCCATACGCCGAAAAAAATAAAATAGTGAGTTTTGGATAACACTTGATATGGTTAATTGCATAGTATTTATTTACTCTGTCAGGTATATGAGCATAAAGTTTTGAATAGTGCTAATTGCTAAAAGTGGTCACATTGACTTAAAGTGGTCACATTTTCGTTTCCTCTCAAAACTGCTAAAATTGATCACATTGGCTAAAAGTTGTCGCATTTTAGCTTCCTCTAAACTGCTAAAAGTGGTCACATTTGCTTATGTAATTTGCTGAATGGAAAATCAATAGTTTTAAATTATATGGTGTTTAAAGTCACTTCCTTTATAAAACAACAGAAGAAATAAGCAGGTTTAAAAACTTAAAAGATCGCCCTAAACTTAAATACATTGCTTAGAATCGTTTGCCACAGTGGGTGTTTAAGATTCACTATATTTACGTCTTTATATACAGCACGGAGTATAAGGGGTTGTTTGGCTTAGTTTATTATTCCGGCTTACGGGCTTGTTTGAAATTAAAAAAGACATAAGCCTATATTTTTCGGCTTATAAGCTTATCAAGTTGAGCTTATGGTCTTAAATAAGCCAGAAAAGAGGCTTGCGAGCATTTCCATAATCAAATAAGGGGGTGTTTGGGTAAGCTTAATCTCAATAGCTTATACATTCCCAAGAATCCCCATTTGAGAAGCTTATGCTTAATAGTTTATTTCCCTCCTAAAAAGTTATAAGGTCATAGAAATAAGCTTATCCGAACACCTCCAAAGAGCTTAAAAGCTTTTTAAAAACACAATAAGCTATTAATCCCCTGAAATAAGCTTTCACCCAACAGCCCCGAACCCATAAGCCTGAAAAGTAAGCGAATTTAAACTTCCCCCAGCTTGCTTATATGTAGCTGCATATATTTCTTATAGAATAAGTAAATAAACAGTTTTAATAACACCTCTAATTCAGCTTTTATTTGTTTGCACGTGAATATAAGTAGCGGTTTCCTCCAGAACTTGTAGCATTGACAAAGATAAATACCAAAGAAACCATAACCTTAAAAAATGATGACGGATACGAGAAGGAAATGCCCGTGCGTTCTGATAAACAAAACAAGTCGAAAAGTTACTACGTGACTGAGGGGTGGAAAGAATTTCAGCGAAGTAATGATATATCCGAAGGTGATGAATGTGTATTTAAGTTCATCACAAGTGAAGATAAATTATGTCTAGCAAAAGTCACCAAGAAAAAAACTCGGTCGACGGAAGTCCATAATGATGATATGGACGATGATGATGATGGTATGGATGAGGAGGGTAAGGCTGAAGCTGCTAAAGATGATGATTTTATTGTTGACGGTGATGATATCTTCGATGATGATGGTATGGATGAGGAGGGTGAGGGTGAAGAAGTTAAACTTGTTGATAATGATGAAGAGGATGATAGTGTTGATGGTGATGAGGGAGATCCTTCCTTCATATTCACCAGCTCAAACACCAACCAGTATACGTTGGTAAGCACATTATTTTGATTGTTTAGTCTTAATTATGTTGATTTTCGCCTATAAAAGTTGCACTTGATATTTGAAAGGGTTAATTGATTGCATGCTGTTCTTTTAAGCAGCAACAAATAAGTGGTATTAAAAGCTACATTCCAAACGCTCCTTAAAAATGTGTATAGATTGCATAATAGTAAGTATCAGTTTACATATATTTAAGTGCTTTTTTATAGTATGAGTAAATAAGCGGACAAACACTTTAATAAACAATTCCAAACGCTCCTTAAAAAACTAAAAACATGTAAACAGTTTTATAAAGAAACAAGAAACACCTCTAATTCATTTTTTTATTTTTTTTTGAATGCTGTTACTATTAGTCGTTCTCGAAAGATTTTGTAGCATTAGCCGGAATCAATACCAAAAAAACCATAACCTTGAAGAATCTTGATGGATATGAGAAGGAATTGCCCGTGCGATCCCATAAACGAAACCGGTTGACACATTACTACTTGGCTGCGGGGTGGAAGGAGTTCCAACAAAATACTAATATATCGGATGGTGATAAATTTGTATTTAAGTTCATTACAACTGAAGATAAATTTTGTGTAGCAAAAATCACCAAGAAAAAAACTCGGGCAAGGCTCCTCCCTCCAGCCGCTGAAGCTCCAGTGACGGGAGTTGATGATGGTATGGATGAGGATGAAGATGTTGAACTTTTTGATCATGGGAATCCTTCCTTTGTGGCGACTATTACTCCTACCCACAACCATGTGCTGGTAAGATTTATAGTCAAATCTCACTTATTCTGATATCAGCTTTACTATATATAAATGATCATGAATTGTGATGAACTTAAAATTGAGAATGAACGTCAACAAATAAGTAGCTTTAACAACTAAGAAAACGTTCCTTAGATAACTGCATTGCTTAAATAGTTTTGCTTTACAGAGTTTATATAGTGGAGAAATAAGTAGGTAGCAATTTGATTATATTTAGGTTCGTATTTCGTGTAGAATAAGCAAATAATCAGATTTAAAGAACAATCATGAAACGCCTCTAAATTTAATTTTTATTTATTTTGCATGTATTAGCGCATGCCGTCAGACTTTGGGCAGTTGGCTGGATTTGATACCAAAAAAACCTTAACGTTAAAAGGTCTTGATGGATATGAGAAGAAAATTCCCCTGCGAGTTGATCAAAAACGGTACTACGTGGGGAAGGGGTGGAAGGATATCTTGCAAAGTACTAGTATCTCAGAAGGCGATAAATGTGTATTTAAATTTATCACAAGTGAAGATAAACTGTGTCTAGCAAAAATCATTAAGAAAGAAACTCAGGAGGTGGAATTCAATGATGATGACGCTGAAGATGATGATCGTATGGATGATGAGGATGTGGAGGATGATAATGATAAGGATGAGAATGATGATGTTGAACCTGCTGATGATGTGGATCCTTTATTTGTGGTGGATATTACTACAAGCCACAAATCTATGCTGGTAAGATTTATGATCACACTACTTTTTCTAAAGATTCTATCATACAAGGAGTGTGTTTTGGATTGCACTTATAAGGGTATACTCAAAGTAAGTGATACTGGTGATATCTGCTTTTGTTAAACTGCTGATTTTAAAAGCAAATAAACAGTTTTGAATAATACTTAGGAGGTGTATGGATTAGCTACTTTTTCAGGATTATGGGCCAATTTGATATTGGAAAAGCACATAAGCTCACTTTTTCCGGCTTATTATGTGTATGGCTTATGTAAGTCCATGCACTCACATTGATAAGCTCATAAGATGAAAAAGTGGGCTTATGAGCATTTTTAGATTCAAATATAACCTATAAGCCTGGAAAATAAGCCAATCCAAACACCCTCTTAGTTTTGAATTGATTTCTTTAAGAAACATCAAACATATAAGCTCCTTTAAAAACATAAGAACACCCCTATAATAGTACCACAATGAGCGCCTCTAATTTATTTTTATCCTTTTGCATGTTGATATTAGCTGCTGCCACCAGAGTTTGTGGAGTTGGCCGGAATAGATGGCAAGAAAAACATAAAAATAAAATGTCCTGATGGAAATGAGAGGCAAATGGTATTACGACCGGTCAAACAAGGCCACTCGACACGGTACTGCTTGTCAATGGGGTGGCCAGCTTTCAAGCGAAGTAATAATATATCGGAAGGTGATGAATGTGTATTTAAGTACATTACAAGTGAAGATAAAATGTGTCTAGAAAAAATCACCAAGAAAGAAACTCTGGCAACAGAAGTTGACGATGATGATTTGAAAGTTGATGGTATTGATGACAAGGATGCGGAGGTTAATGATAATAAGGTTGATGATGAAAATGTCAAGCTTGTTGATGATGGTATGGATGATGAGGATGGAAATGGTGATGATAATAAGGACGAGGATGAAAATGTCGAACTTGTGGACGATGGCATGGATGTTGATGCTGATGATAATAAGGCTGAGGATAAAGATGTCGAACTTGTTGATGGAAATCCTTTCTTTGTGGTGACTATTACTCCAACGAACCACAAGTCAAAGCTGGTAAGATTTTAGCCCATAAAAAGTGTTTCGAATTGCACTAAATCTGCTGCTGATTTGAACTGTTGATTTTAGAAGCAATAAAACAGTTTTGGATAATTCTTAGGAGGTGTATGGATTAGCTTATTTTCCGGGCTTATTTGAAATTGGAAAAGCTCATAAACAGTATAAGCCCGGAAAATAAGCGAATCCAAACACCCCCTTAGTTAAAATTTGATTTCTTCAAATACCATCAAACATATAAGCAGTTATAAAAACTAAAAAACACCTCTAATGTGTTTTTATATTTCCGCATGTTGAAATTAGCGGCTGCCGACAGATTTTGTAGCTTTGGCTGGGATAGAGTCCAAAGAAAACATAATAATGAAAAGCCTTGACGAAAATGAGACTCAAATGTCTATACGGACGGACACAAGATTCCGCTTGACACAGTACCACTTGTCAGTGGGATGGCCTGCTTTTAAGCAAACTAATAATATATCGGATGGTGATGAATGTGTATTTAAGTTCATTACAAGTGAAGATAAAATGTGTCTAGCCAAAGTCACAAAGGAAAAAACTTCGGCAAGGCTGCCACCACTAGCCGTCGGCACTCCGCCAACAGAAGTTGATGATAATGATTTGAATGTTGATGATGGTATGGATGGTAAGGATGTGGTGGTCGATGATAATAAGGATGAGGATGAAAATGTCGAACATGTTGATGACGGGGATCCTTTCTTTCGGGTGACTATTACTCCAAACCACAAGTCAATTCTGGTAAGATATATAATTACATTTTTTTATTACTAAGAACTTGTTAATAAGATACTTAAGTAATAAGTAACGCCTCTTCATTTTATTCTTTTTGTATGTTGATATTAGCGGCTGCCAACGGTTTTTGTGGGATTGGCCGGGATAAATACCAAGAAAAACATAATAGTAAAAAGTCTTGACGGAGATGAGAGTCAAATGGCTGTACGGTCTGACAGACGATTCAACTCGCTACAGTACCACTTGGCAAAGGGATAGGAGGCTTTCATGCAACGTAATAATTTATCACAAGGTGATGAATGTGTATTTAAGTACATCACAATTGAAGATAAAATATGTGTAACAAACATTATAAAAACTTCGGCGACGGAAGTTGATCCGGATCCTTGCTTTGCGGTGACTATTACTCCATGCCACAAGTCGATGCTGGTAAGGTTTACAATCACATTATTTTTCTAAAGATTCTAGCTTACAATGACTGTGTACGGGATTGCACTTTAAAGGGTTTATAGCATGCTTATATTTACTTTAGAACAGGTAGATATTGCACACTCAAGATATACTAAAACGTGTATCAAAATTTTCATTACTTTATTGACACCCGGTCAGGAAAAAAGAGGGAAAACTATGATACTTTGTTTTGAAATCGTTTTCTAAGCAGCTTTAAAAACAAGAAACACCTCTAATCAAATTTGATCTCTTTGCATGTTGATATTTAGTGGCTGCCGACAGATTTTGTGAGGTTGGCCGGAATAGATACCAGCAAGGAAAACATAATAGTAAAAAGTCTTGACGGAAATGAGACGCAAATGGCCTTACGTCTGTGTCTGTGCAAAAAAAAAGAACAGATGATACGCTACCGCTTGACGATGGGGTGGCCGGCTTTCAAGCGAAGTAATAATATATCGCAAGGTGATGAATGTGTGTTCAAGTACATTACAAGTGAAGATAAAATGTGTCTAGCCAAAGTCACCAAGGAAAAAACTCAGACCAGGCTACCACCATTCACCGCCATTAAAATGACAGCAGCAGAAACTGTTAAGATGAGGAGCCGGCGGCCGCCACCAGTTGAGATTACGGTAGCGGAAGCTGTGAAGAGGAAGAGAGGGCAGCCACCACCATCGTCACCACGAGTGACTAAAGATATGAAGAGGAAAAAGGGGCCGTGGGCCGCATGTACATAGTGCTGATGTTGAAGGAATAGATGAGGGTGTTGAGGTGAGAAAGAAGCCACGTGGAAGGCCAGCTAAGTGACTGCGGGAAGGCACGTCGACAAAAATGATGATTATTGGACTAACTCAAGTGGTAACTTCTTTTGAATTTTCAGTTAATGTGTAGTTAATGTAGACTAATGTAAGTATGGATGAAAGCAAGCTAGGAATATAACTCTTAATAAGTCAGTTTAGTATTTAACCTCTCTATTTTGCAAGAACTTTTTGTGATATGACCAAAACCGTTATATGACTACTTGCAGAACGTACGGTGTAATTTTCTGTTGTCTTTATTTTTTATAGAATGCACATAAGTTATGCTTTAAATGTGTTACCAAGCGTTGATCCCATTGAATAAAATCACGTGTTGAACAAACGGGGTTGTTACAAATCAACAAAGTGTGTATAATCTATGGGGCACTTTGTGATATTGTAGCGGTCACCATTATCTGTTAGATGCAAGTCTAGCACTTTTGCCAGGTTTTGTTTTCCACGGACACTACCCTTTATCATATCTAGCATCATTTACATTATCACCATTTTCTTTGCGCAACCTGTGCATCTAAACCAATCACCATTTTCGTCACGCAACCTGCATCTAAACCTTTGATTCTCAGGCTTGATTAAGATCAACACAATCGTGTCTCTCGTGCCCTTTGATGATATAGACCATTAGACGAGCTTTTAATGTACCAACATGAACGTTTTGTGAACAAGTACAAACTTTGATGCACAAAGATGAACTTAAAAAGTCAAATTAAAAAGGTTATATTTTACATTAAATGCTAATACTTCCGTCCCATAACAAGTGTTTACAATTTTTTTGGGTTGTCACAAAAGTAAGTGTTCAATGAAAAAAAACTTAGCAGGTAAAAATAATATTTTATTGGTGAAAAACATAATTAATAGGTATTTTTAGAATTTTGTGCGTATTCAAAGTGAACTATGAGATTTATTATGAGACGAATGAAGTAGTTTTTAGCCATTAAAAGTTCGTTATCGTAATTAAGTTTATCGCTAATGCACTAAATTGTTGACACGTGTCCTGATTTAGTTGTATTTTACCCCTTTTACCTTACCTTAAGAAGATATATTAACTTATGTGGTTAAAAATATCTTAACTTTCCAACACTATTTATCAATATCAAGTGACCTATACCTACCACCTTCCACTTTCCCAAAACCAAAGAATCTCTGCAATAAGATGGCTCCATCTTTCTTCAAGGTCTTGGTAGACCCATTTGCTCCTAACTTGGTACTTAACTTCAATTATGTTTCCAAGTGCATTTTTACTTTTATAACTTATACTCATGAAATTGTTAACTTTTGCAGCCATTGCCACCTGATTTTGTGACAAGGTACTTCAAAAACAAAATTCCTACTGACCCAATAATCCAAACAGTAAATGGTGAGTATGCATGGGGATTAAAGATCAAGAAAGTTGGTGAAATTTACTGTTTTGACCATGGATGGCACAATGTGGTTAAAGATGTTGCATTGGGTTATGGGGACTTTATTGTCTTTTGGCTTGTTGATGCATGCACCTTCAAAATGTTGGTTTATAGTCCAGATGGCTGCGAAAAAGATTTGCCACCAAAAGTTAAAACTGAAGATTATGGTGATGGTCTTGTTCAAGATGATGATGGTGATGATCCCATGTTTAAGACAATTATCATTAAATCGCACGAAGCTAGATTGGTAAGAATTATGGTAAAGTAACAAATTTCTTGATCATCTAATCTTTTACGGTTTTAATATGGGTGGTTTGGGTTAGATATTGCAACATTTTATTTGTTTATTTTTAGAATAAACTAAATTATAAATCATTGTAGTATGCCATAGTCAAATTTTAAGTAGTTTCGACAAAGAAATAAACAACTTCGAAATATAGGTGAGTATATGTTGGTCATGGCCTAAAAAGTAAAAACCAAACCGGAAGGCGAAACTAAAGTAAATGAAAACCTGGATTTCTACAAAACACAATAGTCTGAAAATCACTTTTGTTTTGGATACTTGTGAAAATGTGAGTAATTTTAGTTACCAAATTTGTAATTTACTGACTTAATGCTAAAAATATAGTAAACACTATATGATGTGCATGCCGGTTTCAGTTAATATGGTCAAGAAAACCGAATGAAATGTTTTGGTCAATCATGAAATAAAAAAATCGAACCATGAGTTTTAGCTCTGGCTCCATTATTTCAGTTAATTCAGTCTTTGTTCATAAGGTTATATTAAGAGGTTTGGGTAGCGATTCAAAAGAAGTAATTTAGGTTGAGTACCGAATTAATTAAGTGTTAACGTTTTAGTACGAGTCAGAATGGATTACACCGGGTTAAGTTAATCTGTAAACTTTGTTTGATTTATGTTTTTGATATATTGTATAATTGTTTGAGTTACGTGTAGATGAGTTGGGTTTCTTTAACTTTACCAACCCGAACCCACCAACACAAATCCGACCCCAATTGTCACCCTAACTACTACTACTATCATATCAGTGCTACTTTTATGATGTATCGGAATGCATTACATAATCATTTTCATAAGCAATAACTAACACTCCCTAAAGTTACTTAACCTTTCACATTTTGGTGTTATTAGAGAATTCCAGGGGAATTCGTGGGATTGCGAAAAATAGAGGGTGAAGGGCCCATCATGATGAAGGATCTTGATGGAAAAGAGTGGCCAATGGTCGCACGGTTGGATAAATCGTATAAGGTAGAAGAAAGGTATTACTTAGTAAGAGGGTGGCGGGGTTTCAGGCGTAGTAATGACCTAAAGGAAGGTGATGAATGTGTATTCAAGTTCATCACAAGTGAACGTAAAATCTGCCTCGCAAAAGTCACTAGGAAAAAAAGGTCGCCAGTTCAGCCACCACCACCTGGCGGAGTTCCAACAACGGAGGTTATGACTGGACAGCTGCCACATCAGCAAGACGCTCGTGTTATTTACTTTTAGAACCTTTCAATAGTTTATCTAAAATATGTTTTAGACAACTTAGTTTTAGGTGTGTTAGACTGTTAGTTTTATGTAGAAGCTGTGTACTTATGTATGTAGGTAATGCAAGAATCTGTAACATGAATGTCTTTGTATACCTTTGCTATTAGTACAAATCTGAGTGTTGTAACAAAACTGATAAGTTTCTCAAGCATTTACTTTTCTAGTTAGAGATCAATGTCTTGGAGTTAATGTGGGATCTGCTAAAAGGACTATAATTGTTTTGGTAAATATTTAATGCGTTCTTCGACAGGAGAAGTTAATTTTGGAGGAAGAACTATGCGGCTGGGGATCTTGGTACTCTTTGGTTAGAACCTTTAAAGGGTCCCTACGGGTTGGACTTGAGCCTATGATGTGTTTTCAAGTTCTTTGTTAAGGAAAATAAAGTGAAAAGAGAGAAAAGAAAAGCAAAGAAAGAGGTGTTCTTGATTTGAAAATTAAAGATGAAAAAAGAAAGAGAAAATTTAATAAGACTATGTGTTCTTGAGTTGAAAAATAAAGAGGATAAATAAAAATACTTGGTATATTTACAATGATACCCATATTTAAAAGTTATAAAGTTTACAAAGTAAGGATATTATTGTTATTTGACATGTTGGAGTTTAATTTACTTTCATTTCCGCCCATTTTTAGAAGTAAAGTTTAAAGTTGATTTTCAACTTTAATTTCCCTCATTCTCTTCTTTTCATGCCATAAAATAAACAGAAGAATACAAGTGCTTCATAGTTTCTTTTGTTTTTATCCATTTCTCTCAAAATTTAAACTCGATAACGCAATTAGAATCTTTAAAGGTCCCTACGAGTTAGACTTGAGTGGCTGGAAAAGAGACATCCAACATTAACAAGAAAGTCGCAAATATATCACCCATGCTACTATGCATTCTTTGAATTTCGTAGGTGGAGTAGGTGAGTAGTTAATGAGATCATGTATTCACCATCCATTCATATTTATATACATTTGTTAGCCTAGCCCGTATATTTTGTATATGTGTAACTGCCCGAGCCCATATCTAGAATGTTCTGTATTTGTATATTTAGATGTACAATGTATTGTGGCAACTCAATCAATCAAATCAATATTCATTCACAGCATATCACGAACATGGTATGAGGCCATATCTCATATCCTTTCCTAAACTTAAACAACTCTCCTTCTGAAACCCTAAAACCACCATTAATCGTCCCTGTTTAATCATTACATGTTGGTGATTGTGGTAGGTCATTAATCCACACATCGTTATGGTGGAATTCGTGCTCAGGTCGCGAATCAGTTGCATTTTTTTCTGGTACGTTACTGTTACATCGACCCCTACAAACCTTAATTCATACTCAACATAGTCAACATCATGACCGGTTCTAACCCTCCCCTACCCGTCTCTCGGAGAAACTAGCCCTTGTCACTCATCATCACCTCCTCACACGTGTCCTGTCAAACTTGATTTGGAAAACTGGAATTATGCTTCGTGGCTCTATTTTTTCGAACAACTATGCAATGGTTACGAGGTAACATGTTTTTTTTTACAGTTTCTTTGGCAGTGTATTGCCAAACACACCCATGAATGCATTATTAATATTGTATTATGGAATCATTTATTGTTATTAGTGCATCCTGTGATACATTACAGCGCCTAGTTGAGTATTATTAGGCAATATGATTAATCTGTCGAACGCTGAAATTTGTTTGAGCCTTTGTATATTTGATTAGTGTATCAAAGTTTCATAAAAAGAGCATTTGTTTGTTAGATAATAACATACTGAAATTATTTAAGTCATATGTTTGTTTGATTGTTTGATTAGTGCATAACGGTATCATAAAACATAGTATCTGTTTTAAAATTGAATAGAGCATCATTTGTTTGTTTTGTTTAATGCATCTGTTTTAACAATGTATTAGGGCATCAATTTTTTGTTTAACACATATGTATTAAAAGTTTAAAACAATAAGGCATATGTATAGAATATTGTATTGAAATAATAAGGCATCTGTATAGAATAATTTAGTGTATGCGGTTGACATACATTAGTGCATCTGTTTGACATACTTTAGTGCTCCTTTCCCTAAAGGTAAGGTTTTATTTCAACTGCTGAAATGCTGATCTAGTGTCATATTGAAGCCTCACTCCTTTTCCATTCTTGTTTTTTAGATTCTGTATCCCGAGAATGTTCACTTGATACGTGAGAATCATGAAGTTGCTGATATAAATGCACTCTTTGGTTTTTGTCTTGAAATAATTGAAAAAATGGTATGTAGCAAAACATCAGTTTTTTCATTGTGTATGTTTAGCGGATGTGGTAGTCATGTAACCATTTTGAATTGCTTTTAGTTAATCCAGTACTAAGCATACCAAATTGACCCATTTTGACATTTGAACCTTTACCGGCCATTGATTATTTTCTTACTGGCAATTTCCTGCTCTATAGGGTAAGAATGATGGGATCTGAGCATGGACGCGGTTCAATCAGTTATTTAACCAACTTCCACTTGCAGTGCTTATTGAGAAGAAAAATATTTGTATGCACGGTGGTATAGGAAGATCAATAATATGTAATCCTAATGCGTGTTATTGTAGATTCAGTATGAAACGCATTTGAACCCTAAACATATTCTGGTTCACCCGTTTATATTTTAGTGCATCGGTTTGATGTAATTCAGTGCAACCATTTGTATCTTAGTAGGGCATCCGTTTGAGGTACTTTATTGCATCAGTTATTTAGTAATGTTCTTATTATTATGTCACTACTGTTCTATATTCATATATGTAGATTGCGATTGTATATGATTAGTAGTCAAGTATTATTTTATCTATTTGCAGTTTTTTTTATTGATTGAACAGATAGTAAAAAAACCAAAGTTCAAAGTAGAAAAAGCAGATAGTAGAAAAACCAAACTCAAAAGTGCAGCAAAGTAATGCATCATAATGCATAAAGTAATGCATCACACTAACTAATTCAGGGCATCAATTGGTGAACAACTAGTGCATTATATACCTTCAAAAATCTTCAATTACTCGTAGCAGCCTTTAATCCGTAGCATCCTTGTATTCATGCTCAAATAACTAGATTCACATGACATAAACTTACCAGGTTTGTGCTCTACCATACGTACAATATATAAAACATTGTTGCAAAATATATTTGAAATTTAGAACAATAGTGACAATTATGGTATTAGTTATTTAATCATCTTCCACTTTCAACGCTTATTGAAAGATAAAATTATTTGTATGCATGGTGGTAGAGGAAGATCAATAATATGCAATATATATATATATATATATATATATATATATATATATATATATATATATATATATATATATATATATATAAAGTCCCGTTCCAGAGAAAAGTGTAATTAGATAGAAAAGTGAGAAAAAAAGTTATAGGGTAGATTGTGAAAACGATTGAAACTTCAAGGTAAAAAAAGAAAAAAACACAAAAAGATGGAACGTGTCTGTTTTAATACTGATACAAACACACAGTATTCAATCACACACAACGATTTAAACACACACTCACCATCACCATCACCACCACCACCACCACCACCATCACCGTCACACCACAACCAGTCAAAAAACACCATACTCGAATCAATAACGCATACGTCAATAAAAAAACACACATACTCTGATTGAAAACACATACTCTGATTGAAAACACATACTCCGATCAAGAAACCCTAAAAAAGCTACCAAAATCCAATAAAAATCAAATAAAAAAATTCGTGGATACACTAATTGGATTTCGATCTTCAGATGAATGACAAAAATGAAGTTTATGAATCGTAGGTGAACTAATTTTGATCATCAGAGAAAACACATCGGTAAGTGTTTACATGTTTTTTAATTTTTATGCTATTTTAGTGCATCTTTGTGTAAATTATAAAATAATTATTGTTATTGTTGAATGAAATGACATATTAAGCATATGTATATATAAAGTTACAATTTAATGCATCCAAATTAAGCGTTAGCGCATCTTTTAGTATGATTATGGCATCACATGACTTGTTAGAGCATTTGTATGTATACTTAGTGCTTAAAAAATGAGTTACGACATCTCTCTTTATGATAAGACCATAATGTTAAGTTAGGGCATCTTCTTGTTTTCTTAGTGCATTAAAAAAATGTATTACGACATCTATTAGTATGCTAAGTGCATTAGGAATAGTTGTTATAACATCTGTTAATAAGATTAGTGCATCAAATGACTTGTTACGGGATCTATTTTTGTGATTATTGCATCAAAACATATGTTTAGTGCATCGTTGAACATATAAGAGCATCAGTAAGTATGTTTAGGGCATTAGTGAATATGATTAGTGTATTGTTAAACATATTAAGGCATCAGTGTGTATGTTTAGTGTATCTGTTTGTAAGTTTAGTGCATCGTGAGTCATAATAGGGCATTTGTTTATATGTTTAGGGCATCGTTGGTCATAGTAAGGCATCTGTTTGTATGTTTAGTGCATCGTTGGTCATAGTAGGGCATCGGTTTAGTGTATCTGTTTGTAAGTTTAGTGCATCATGGGTCATAGTAGAGCATCTTTTATATGTTTAGTGCATCATGGGTCATATTAGGGCATTTATTTATACATTTAGTGCATCGTTGGTCATAATAGGGCATTTGTTTGTATTTATAGTGCATCGTTGGTCATAGTAGGGCATCGGTTTGTATGAATTTGATGTAGACATTAGTAATTTGCATCAACGATTTAGACCTATATACACCTCTGATCTCGTATCTTTAATGTGAATAATCCTCATTTTGTGTAACGTTGCTTTTCTATCATTCTATAGATTTAATAAAGAGTGGAGGATTTTTCATCATTAAGAGAGTACAGTGATTATTTAGAAGATGTAGAGTACATGAGTAAGTTATTCTCTAATCATCTTTTGTAATATTCAAACTTGGAAATTGAAATGTAGTTTCAGTTTCATTTTTTTATTTGAGTTATAGACTTGGGTATTCATGTTTAGTGCTTCAGTTCCCATTTTTTACCCATTGACTCATCAATGGGTCAATTTGGTTATCTTTCTTCATGGAACAAATGGGTAAAAATGGAAAAACGCAGCAAACTTACGGGAACATTCTTTTAATTCTTGTGTCAATAATCCGTGTTGACATGTTTGACAACCCAGCCGTCGATACAAATTTCATTCTATATTATTGCTTTTGACTTACAGGTGTATTCTTTATACAAAGGGATACAACCGGCCTATCTTCTGAAAACATTGAACTGAAATACACATGATTAGATGATAGGTGTCTTCTTGATAATGCATTTGTATATGTTGCCTCGAGCGACGGAGATTCTCAGGTATGTAAACTACATCACATATCTTTTTCATGTAAATGGTTAATCTGTTTGAGGTTTTTGTTTTCCTCTGTAATATGTAGCTTGTAGCTTTTGCTTTTAAGTTGAATTTGAGGAATATTATGTGATTGGAGCCTTTTATCCATTGTCTATGGCAGCTAGTTATGCTGAATGTCTAGCCAGGTGCAAAAGGTTCTTGCGTTGACGTAGTAGAAAGATATGTCAACTTGGGTCTGAGAGTTGACTTCTGCTTGGTTGACTCAGAAAGGCAAGGTTGTAACATACTTAGGAGCTTATAAAGATGGTTCCATTCGCATTATTGGAAACGAAATTGGGATAAATGAACAGGTGATTATTTTATCTCGTTAATCATTTCTTTATATTTTCTGGCGGTACCTTATAAGTTCAATAACTTATCTTTTATATAATTTTTGATTGTTAAGGCATATGTGGAACTGCAAGGTATCAAAGGAATATGATCGCTTAGATAAGAATAAGATGATCTTTATGACAATTTCTTGGTTGTTAGCTTCATTAGTGAGACTCGAATATTGGCAATGAATTTGAAGGGTGCGCGAGAAGAAACTGAATTGAGGGCTATAATTCTCAAGGCGCACACTCTATTCTGTCATGATGTTGTACATAATCAGCTTGTTCAGGTATGCATGATTATCTGTGAAGATCACCATTATCTCAATTACGAGATATCTAATTCGTTTTTAGCGTTATGTTCGGGCTTGTTCAGGTATGTCATGATGTTTCGTGAATCAATTAGTTAGTTCAGTTGGTAAGTAGTTATTTCCTTTTCATTTTAGATCAATTTACATAATCAGTTCGTGAAAATAGTATGAAACAGCAAGTTAAAACATCACAGCTTTGAAAGGTGAGTTTCCAGTGAAAATTTTGCAGTGAAGCGTGTCTTATTTTTTTAAACCTTTTGGTTCTATTTTTTATATCACTATTACTTATTTTACTTTTAAATTGTGTATTGGCTTGCGGTATGTATTTGCGACTGAAAATAAACTCACCTGGTAAAAACAGTTTATATTTTTTTATTCTAGCATATGTGAATGCGATATATACTATTGGTTATTGAATGAAAATAGGAGTTCTTGTCAACCTTAGTTTTGTATATATCGTCAACTGATAATGAACTATGATTTGGCAAGTGGTTTAGTTCAAAGTTTACTTTATGTGGCTGCATATTTTGAAGATATCCTATATTCCAATCTAGCAAGTGGTATGGTGGGCACCTCTCAATCAGCATCATAGAAAAAATTGTATCTTATAGCGTAGACTTTAGATAGTTAAAGTGACAGCCGTAAAAAGGTTATTGTCGAGTGAAATCAGCATGTCAAGATTCTAGATTCTCTATATGTGGACAGTTTGAAATATTAACATAACGTACTAAAAATCACTGGTTTTAGCACCAAGTTTATATATTTACTATCTTTTGGTGTCCAATATTTATAACTTGGTAAAGGTGCAAGTCTTGATTTATACATCACTTGAAACATCACAAATTTTAGTCAAACGGGACATCGCTTTACGAAAATCTAAATGGAAGACTGTGTTCAAAGATTTTGTACCCAAAACCAATGGTTAGAAGCCATAAAGAGGTTAGTTTGGAATTAGATGATTGCAGTCACTGGTGTCATGTTTCTTCCCCCACCATTCTGTTTTAGTGTCCTTGAGTCACATGCCCACCATGCATATAAATAAGTGTCCTACTGAGTGAAACATGTTGGGCCCTTGTTATATTTGCAGAAACCAGATATGAAAGCTATAACACATACAAATCTATTTGAGCATTATTTAGGCACCTGGAAAGTTGATTTAGATTTTTCCCCGTAATTAGTGTTTTATTATGTGGGTGGGCTTGTGTCGGGTTTTGATATATGTGCGTAACAAGGGTCATTGTCGAGCGAGCAAATGCTAATGATATAAAACGTTTGCACTACAAATATCTTGTCAGGGGTCAAATTATAGAGAGTTATATTTTAAAAAATCTTACACTTGCCCCATGGTATATTCCCCTCTGATCGTGTGTCGCATCACGATCCAATCCAAGTTTGTAAGGGGGTGTTTGGGAATACGTATTTCAAACTAGTAAAGTAAGCAATTCAAAATACCCCATAGAAACCATAAGACTGGGTGATTCTTGTTGAATCTGATGCCCATAACTCGATATCCTTGTAACGTAGTAAGTTAGTAACTCATGTATGTGTAGTAGTTTTGTAAGCATGATAAATAATAGTGTTATGTTTGCACTTGTGTACATATTATTTTGCAACACTCACACTCAGGGCAGTGGGTGTATGAATTTATATTAAGTCTGTTAAAAATTGATTGTTACTCAGAGCAAAGCTAAAGAAATTGTGATGTTAGCTGAAAAAATGCACCAAAAACTACTTACGGGCTCTAGTTCTCAAGCAGATGCGACAAATGATGAGATGGTTTCCAATGAAGAGATGTAAGACTAGTTGATTTCATTATAAACTGAGGTAAAATACAAACTGATATTCTATGATAAATTTTCATAATAATATATTTAAGTTTGACATTTTTTAATCATGTTCATTATAAACTTAGTTGGCTGATTTCATGAAAATTTCATTAGAGAGATCTGGTGGAATAATGAATATAATAGATATATACCATCACTTCAATTTCATCCATTAAAGTACATTAGTGCATCAATTTGAGGTACTTTAGTGCATCCGTTTGTATCATAGTAAGGCTTCAAAATATCATGGGAGTCGATATCAATGTTACATATAGGATTAGCGGACAAACCATATGTCAACTTGGATAACATTTAAACATTTGTTTGTAGAGTTTATGTATCGAAATCATTAATCACTTATTTGCGCGGTATAATCACTTCGGTTCTGTTACTGTTTGCTATTCGAGCATTATATACTTAGTGCATCTGTTTGAAGAATTTTAGTGCATCCGTTTGGGGACCTTTAGTGCATCTGTTTGTACCATAGTAGGGCATCAAAATATCATAGGAGTCGATATCAATTACATATAGGATTAGAGGACAAACCATCTGTTAACTTGGATAACATTCAGAGTTTTAAACATCTGTTTGTGGAGTTTATGTGTATCGAAATCATTATACACTTATTCGCGTACTAGGCACAACTGAGGTAAAACACAAACTGTTGGTCTATGCTAAATTTTCATAATAATATCTTTCAGTTTGACAATGTTTAATCTTGTTCATTATATGAGTTTTAACTGTTTGCAGTTTGATATATTGTCCTCACTTCATCCAACTCCAGCTGTTTGTGGATTCCCTACCGACGAGGCACGAGATCTGATAGGAGAAACTGGTACATGTATATTCCTTCATCTTCTTCTCTATTCAAACATACATGGGTTTCTAATTAAAAAAAATAAAACGAAAGAAATAAAGAAAGAAACATACATGGTTTTTCTCTATGTTAATATTTGCTCAGTTATTATTTTGCTCTTTGATGAGCACTCTAGATGTATGAGATGAGACTTAAAAACATCCTATATCCGTCGTTGATTCAAGAACTAGTGCAAATGCAGTAACTTACTCATTTTAGTGTTAGTAATCACTAACCGGGTATACTAGATGGCTGATAATAGTTTTTGACTTTTTTCTTTACAAACCAATAGCTTTTTTGTAACCAAAACTGATTGCAAACGTATATCCAAGATAGTTTTCACTGATGTAGGTGATCTAATTTCTACCCTTTTGATATATACTTAATGAGAAATTGTGCTACACAGAAATGTTTGATCGAGGAATGTATGCAGGTCCAGTTGGCTCGTTAGGTGGTAGCGAGAGTGAATTTGCTGTTAGTATAAGGTCAGCCTTGGTTGAAAAGGTGTGTCCTAATTATTTTGCTTTTACTCTATTAGATGACATCAATATGTTTAACCAAACTACCACTGGCACCATTGCCTATGGCTACTCCCAATGCTCGAACTCAGGAGTTAATTAACGAGAAGCTGAAAAAGGTAGAGGAACTTGGTAAGTTTCAAATTTTTAAAAAATTTTACTGTTCCATAATCTGTTTTCACAGCTTGACATATGCTTGTGTTTGTTCTTTAGATATCAAGAAGTTACTGATGGTGGATTTGGTACTACTGGATCTGTCCCATGGCCTGGACCGTGTACGGATGCATTGTTTCACAGTATCATGATGCATATGACACGCTCGTGGTACCTGGGATGTCATCTGATCCGACTATAAATGGTTTATCAGCGACTACTATGGTTTTGAATTGGATTTCATGGGTCATGTTGTTGCCGTTCTAGTTGGTTTTTGCATTTTCGCCTTTTCCCCTAGGAAATTGAACTTCCAGATGAGATGGTAGAAAGTGTGTAATGTTTACTGATTTTTTTCTTTATTTTTTTGTTTGTAAAAAAGCTTATTCTCGTATCGACTTTTTTGATCTTATACTTTCAGCTTTGTATTAAGTTTATGGTTATGACTTATGAATTCCATTAGCCACGGGATCATATTAATGATCCAAAATATGATATTAGGTTCATTATGCTTAGTAATCAAAAGCTTATATGTACTTTTGTTAAGACAACAATCCGTTGCCACGTTTTTGTGTGTAGTTAAAATGGTGAATAGTAGTCAAATGGTAAAATAAAAAAAATCATATGAAAATGTTATAGCAAACAAAAAAGCTCATTCACGATTAAAAAAAAATGACTAGTACAGATTTAGATGAAAACACAAAACAACCCTTGGAAAATATTAAAAGTGACAAAGAGGTCCCTGGAGTTGGGAGAAAAAAAAAAGGAGGGGAAGAGGGGGTGATCTAATGGTTGAGATCACTTCTCTCACTTTTCCACCGAGATCAACTTTTTAAAAGAACCAATTTCTATATATATATATATATATATATATATATATATATATATATATATAGGTTTGGGTTATTATGAAAAGTTTCTAATAATGAAAAAGAATGAGAAGGCATGTGAAGGTGACATGTGTCACCTTTGCCACATTATCATGCCACATCACCACCCCCCCCCCCCGGAAAATTTTTTTTTCCCGCAAAAAAAATTTTTTTTTTGGGCAAATTTTTTTTTTCCCGCCAAAATTTTTTACTGCATCACAGTTATAAAGTTACTGCATCACAATCATGATTTTAGTACATTAATGTTAGAGTAAATTGCAAAAATCATCCCTGTGGTTTGCCCAGATTGCAAAAATCGTCCTTGTGGTTCGCTAATTGCAGGCGGCGTCCCTGTGGGGAAACTTTTTCATCATTTTGGTCCCTCGATTTAACTATCGTTAAATGAATTCCGTTAGAAGTTACACATTTAGCCCTTTTGGCCAATAATCGTTGCCGCGTCCGTCCTTTAAACCACAGGGACGATTTATGCAATTACACAGTTAGTCCTCAATACAAAAACAATTGCACCTTTAGTCCTTAATACATAATTTCAGTTAAAAAATTGCACCATTAGTCCTTTATACATAACCTAAGTTAGTCCCACCACAACCACCACTTACCACCACCACCACTACTCACCGCCACCCACTGGCACCACCACTACCACTACCACTACCACCACCACCACCACCACCAATACCCACCGCCATTCACCACCACCACTGCCACCAGTTACCACCACTGCAACCAGTTACCACCACCAATCACCGTCACCACCCACGTCTACCACCACCACAACTAATCACCACCGCCACTAACCACCACCGCCACTTACAACCACCACCACCCAACACCACCAATCATCACAAAAAAAAAAATCAAAAAAATTTGTAAAAATAATCAAAAAAAAAAAAAATTTTGTTTTATTTTTCAAAATTTTCATTATTTTCGGAATAAAATATTTCAAAAAAAAAATTTTTAATTTATTTCAAAAAAATTTTTTTTCTGAAAAAATTTGGAAAAATTATATTTCGAAAAAGTTTTTTTGAAAAAAATTTGGAAAAAAAATATTTTGAAAAATTTTTTTTTGAAAAAAATTTTATTTCGAAATTTTTTTTTTGAAAAAAAATATTTCAAAAAATTTTTTTTGAAAAAAATATTCCGAAAATATTGAAAATTTTGAAAAAAAATCAAAAAATTTTTTTGAAGATTTTTTTTGCAAATTTTTTTTTGATTTTTTTTTTGGTGATTGGTGGTGTTGGGTGGTGGTGGTTGTAAGTGGTGGTGGTGGTTGGTGGCGGTGGTGATTGGTTGTAGTGGTGGTAGACGTGGGTGGAGACGGTGATCGGTGGTGGTAACTAGTGGCAGTGGTGGTGGTGAATGGCGGTGGGTATTGGTGGTGGTGGTGGTGGTAGTGGTGGTGGTGGCAGTGGGTGGCGGTGAGTAGTGGTGGTGGTGGTAAGTGGTGTGGTAGTGGGACTAACTTAGGTTATTTATAAAGGACTAATGGTTTTTAATTGAAATTATGTATTAAGGACTAAAGGTGCAATTGTTTTTGTATTGAGGACTAACTGTGTAATTGCATAAATCGTCCCTGTGGTTTAAAGGATGGACGCTGCAACGATTATTGGCCAAAAGGGCTAAATGTGTAACTTCTAACGGAATTCATTTAACGATAGTTAAATCCAGGGACCAAAATGATGAAAAAGTTTCCCCACAGGGACGCCGCCTGCAATTAGAGAATCACAGGGACGATTTTTGCAATCTGGGCAAACCACAGGGACGATTTTTGCAATTTACTCTTAATGTTATAACCTTGATTTTAGTGCATCATAGTTGCTGCACTTAACTATTAACTATGATGCAGTAACTTGAAATAAAGATGCACCAAAACTTATTAGTGCATTAAGGTTATAAGTTACTGCGTCACAATTATGATTTTAGTGCATTAAAGTTATAAATTACTGCATCACAGTTATAAAGTTACTGCATCACAATCATGATTTTAGTGCATTTAAGGTTATAACCTTGATTTTAGTGCATCATAGTTCATGCACTGAACTATTAACTATGATGCAATAACTTATAATAAAGATGCACCAAAACTTATTAGTGCATTAAGGTTATAAGTTATTGCATCACGGTTATAAATTTACTGCATCATAATCATGATTTTAGTGCATTTAGGTTATAAATTACTGCATCACAATTACGATTGTGATGCGGTATTTTTAGGTATTTCCGGCAAGTTTTGTGTATTTCTGACGAGTTTTCGGTATTTCCGGTAAGATTTTTTTTATAAAAACCAACTTTGTAATAGATTTAAACAATTACTATAAGTGATCAAAATAAGCTTACATTGAGTTTTGGGTACTTCCAGCAAGATTTGTAGGTTTCCGGCAAGTTTGACCATCATTGACCGCCGTTGACCACGGTTGACCTACTTGTTTGACCCAGTTAGATTAATCGGCAAGGTCGGTGGCCCTGTAGCGCCTAGGCGGCGATTAATCGGCCTTGTAGACTTTTTTTTGCAATATTGATTTTTATAACTGTGATGCAGTAATAAATTTTGGCGGGATTTTTTTTTTTTTTTTTTTTTTGCCCAAAAAAAAATTTTTTTTTTGGCAAGATTTTTTTTTTTGCTGGTGGGTGGGGTGGGGGTGGGGGTGACACATGTCACATGACATGACATGGTGATGTGGCAAAGGTGACACATGTCACCTCCACATGCCTTCTCATTCTTTTCATTATAAGAAAAATTTTCATTTTAACCCTACCCTATATATATATATAGGTTTGCGTTATTATGAAAAGTTTCTTAGAATGAAAAGAAAGAGAAGGCATGTGGAGGTGACATGTGTCACCTTTGCCACATCATCATGCCACATCACCATACCCCACCCCCACCCACCCCCTCCCCCCCCAAAAAAAAATTCCCGCAAAAAAAAAAAAATTTTTTTTAGGCAAAATTTTTTTTCCCCGCCAAAATATTCCCACCAATTTTTTTACTGCATCACAGTTATAAAGTTACTGCATCACAATCATGATTTTAGTGCATTAATGTTATAAATTGCTGCATCACAGTTATAAAGTTACTGCATCACAGTTATAAAGTTACTGCATCACAATCATGATTTTAGTGCATTAATGTTATAACCTTGATTTTAGTGCATCATAGTTGATGCACTTAACTATTAACTATGATGCAGTAACTTATAATAAAGATGCACCAAAACTTATTAGTGCATTAAGGTTATAAGTTACTGTGTCACAATTATGATTTTAGTGCATTAAGGTTATAAATTACAGCATCCCAGTTATAAAGTTACTGCATCACAATCATGATTTTAGTGCATTAATGTTATAACCTTGATTTTAGTGCATCATAGTTGATGCACTTAACTATTAACTATGGTGCAGTAACTTATAATAAAGATTCACCAAAACTTATTAGTGGATTAATGTTATAAGTTACTGCGTCACAATTATGATTTTAGTGCATTAAGGTTATAAATTACAGCATCACAGTTATAAAGTTACTGCATCACAATCATGATTTTAGAGCATTTAAGGTTATAACCTTGATTTTAGTGCATCATAGTTTATGCACTGAACTATTAACTATGATGCAGTAACTTATAATAAAGATGCACCAAAACTTATTAGTGCATTAAGGTTATAAGTTACTGCCTCACGGTTATGATTTTAGTGCATTAAGGTTATAAATTACAGCATCACAGTTATAAAGTTACTGCATCACAATCATGATTTTAGTGCATTTAAGGTTATAACCTTGATTTTAGTGCATCATAGTTTATGCACTGAACTATTAACTATGATGCAGTAACTTATAATAAAGATGCACCAAAACTTATTAGTGCATTAAGGTTATAAGTTACTGCATCACGGTTATAAATTTATTGCATCATAATCATGATTTTAGTGCATTAAGGTTATAAATTACTGCATCACAATTATAATTGTGATGCAGTATTTTTATAACTGTGATGCAGTAACAAATTTTGGCGGGATTTTTTTTTTGCCCAAAAAAAAAAAATTTTTTTGGCGAGAATTTTTTTTTGCGGGGGTGGGTGGGTGGGTGGGGTGGGGGTGGGGGTGACACATGTCACATGACATGGCATGGTGATGTGGCAAAGGTGACACATGTCACCTCCACATGCCTTCTCATTCTTTTCATTATAAGAAACTTTTCATTTTAACCCTACCCTATATATATATATATATACAGGAAGTAAATAAAGGGGGGGGGGGGGGTCGCGGAATGAATGATACCTGAAAATAATTCACAGGTAGTTATGATGACGGACGGGGGCCGTGTGGTTGCTTTTGATGTTTCTTGAATTGAACGATTCAATGTTTGCTTTTTCATTCATGGCTATTGATGGTAATTCAATTGTAAATTGCATCTTTGAATTGGTTGATGATGATGGTGATGAACAAAGTGTTTTGATGTTTACGAATGATGGTTTCGATGTTTACAAGGGATAGATAATCTGCTATTCAGAAACGAAATTTACAACGTTTCAACAGATATGTGAGATGCGATGATCTCCAATTAAACTTGGCAAAGTTTAATTATAAAATTCACAATGGAATTTCAGGTGAATTTCACACACAAAATATTTCACATTTATTTCATGAGGTGAGACCTCTATTTATACAAGGTGAGGGTAGGTGTACTAATTACAGCCTACATCATTGCTTACGTAATTTACATAATAATAGAGCTAGGCGGCCGACAAGCCTTACATGATAAGCCTCACATTATTGCTAAAATACAAACATCACACCACTCATTAAAGAGAAAATAGAAAAAGTAAAAGTGGTTGCTGAATAATTGATTGTTTGTTGAATAATTGTACGCGTATCCAATAATTCTTTTATTTTTATTTTTTTGTCTTCTTTGCTTTGGATTTTTGCGTCGACAATAATTCTTGTCTTCATCTTCATTCTTGCATCTGTGAATCAGTACAATGTTCACAGAGGTGTCTTCCTGAACTTGTTAATTCTCGACATAGTGCAATCTTGAAATCTTCCGGTAATTCTGCAAGTGGTCCGGAAAAATCTTCAAATGGCTTCTCAAATTCTGCTAATATTCTTTGATCTTATTCACTAATTCTTTGTCCTGAGAAACGTGAATAAATTAAAATGTTATCTTTAAAATAATTGATCCTGACTTCCGATTTTTGTCTTCGTCCTGTTCCAATTTTTTATGATGTGGTAAGAACTCCGGCTAGAGCTTCTACGAAATTTCTGATGGATGGAGTTGTTGGTGACATTTCGTCTTTTGACGGATAATTGCCGTTGCTGACTCCTAATTCTGCAATCGTGATGGATGGAACTAACAACTAATGATCATGCTGAAAACTGGATAACTTGAATGAATGCTGAGAAACAATGATCGTTTCTTTGCGAACAAATCATCGTATGTTTTTATGACGTTCTGAATGCGTGTCGGAAATTCTTGGAATTCTTTAAGGCTTCCTCCTTTCGTGTATACGGTATCCAATAGTCCAGGAACAAAATATTCATGAATAACCATTGGTTCTGCTTCTGGAATAAATATTGCCTTCGGTCCTACTTCTCGATTCTTCGGATAAAATAACTTGGTAGCTTGAATTTCATTGTAGTGAACAATACTGTCCCATAGTCGCTGGAATTTTTCAATTGTTGGTTTATTCGCTGCTTCTTTTTCTCTTGTAGTTGGAATGCTTCTTAGTAAATCTATCGATCTGGTACTGGATGTCTGTTCTTGATTAAAAAACATGAATCTTCTGGATCTCTTGATTTCTTCTGTTGCTACGGTCTTGTATCTCTGCTCGAGTGCTTGTTCTGCTGCTTCTTTTGATGTGTAGCTTTTGTGACCTACACTTTTTCCGATTATGTGTGGACTGGCGAGTGCCCAATCCGAATATATGCCTTTTTTTGGTCCATCGAAGATGACGTACCATTTTTGTTTTCCGATGCTTGAATTCTGGACAATTTCTTGAACCTGTTCTTCCATTTTTGTAAAATCGTCTCTTGATGAAGAGGATGAACTTGATATCTGGGTTTTTTGGGTAGTTTTTGGTGGTATGGTTTTTTTAGCTGGAGTGGATGTTGAGGGTTTTGTTGGCGTTTTTGTTGGTGTTGGTGTTTCAGTTGATTCAGAAATTGATTCTGAAACTGTGTTTCGAGTTAAATATCGTAATGTGCTTGATAATTCCTCTTCCTCCTGCTTAATGATGGCTAATTGTTTTTCAATGGAAATCCGTTCTTTACTTTTTTGCTGAAGTTGCTGCTGATCTTGTTTTACTATTCCTTCCATTCTCTTGTGAGGGTATCTGCAAATGTGTTGTTATCGGTTTTGATATATTTGATATATGGGTGAAATTGGTGTAATTGCAGTTGCCAACGGATTAGTCGACCTCTACAATAACTTCTTGCATTTTGTATCTCCAAAAACCTGTTACATATTTCGAATCCGTTCGTAATTCGAATCTTGTTTGTAATAAATCGATCTTCCATTTTTTGAGTGTTTTAAACACGCCAATGTTTCCTTTTCATGAGTGCTGTATCTATGCTCAGTCTCTGAGAACGTTCCAGAGATATATTTACATAATTTAGATTCATACTTTTCTGTTTTTAAAACATATGTTTGCTCATTGCTTAAAAAAGCTATTTCTGATGAATTTATTAATGCTGAATCAGATTGAGGAATTTGACTTCCATCAATACATAGTGCTGATAGATTAGATTGAGGGATTGGAATTCCGTCAATGTCTAATCCTAGTAATTCTTTACCATTTTGAATGGCCTTCATACATCCTGCCCAAGTGCTGTCTGATGCATCTGTTTCAATAATCAAAAAATCTTTTGTTTCCGGGTTATACAATTCCGGTAAACATTGTACAGTTGTTTTAATACGTTGTACTAGTTGGGTGTCAGATTGTGTCCATTCCCAACGAATTTTTTCTGAAATTTTCTTTTGTAAAACTTTTCTTTCTTTTGCTAAATTTTTCAAAAATCTTTGTTCAGCTATATAATTCATTAATAAAATGTTTGTTTTATTAAAAAGATGTATCACTAGAATAATCACTAGTATCAGTATATGCATATATTTCAATATCTGAATCTATGTCTGAATCCTCAAGGGGTTCATATCCTAGATTATATGCTATTTTCAATACTTCTGTTCCTTTCTTTTCTCCTTTTTTAGGACATTTATTTGCATAATGACCTTCTTCATGACAAAGCCAACATCTACAATCTTTTTTGTTAGATGGACAATATTTAGAATTATCTTGTTTTTTATATTTTTGACGATGTTGTTTTCTGTTTCTAAAATAATTTTGTCTTGAATTCTTTTTGTAAAAACTTTTATACCTTGGATTGTACGTTTTTCTTCTCCATATTTTCTTTCGTTTTTTATACTCCTTTCGAGAGCATCCATAATTGCCTATCTTATCGGTCTGTCTTTCGCAACAAAGTTCAATTTGTGCTTTTTTTTAGATACTTCCTGTAAACATTGTTTTCTAACCCATGCTTTTATTGTGGTAATTCGGGCTCCTAAAGTATCTTCTATAATCCTATCGTTATCTTGTAAGATTATTGCGTATGAATTTTTTAATTCTGTTGCTATAGATTCTGGAAGTTTATTAAAAAACATTTCTAAAGCTACTTTTTGTCTTGCAATATCTAGCTTATAGTATTGTTCCGAAAATTCACATATGAAAGAGTCTAAATAACACATGTTACATATCTTAAGATTAACTATTCTCCAATATGCGTGTTCTCTAAAAGCTTCAGTTGATGCTTCATTTCCTGGAATTCTTCCTGTGAATTCTTGTATTATACATGCTGTTATGTTTTTAAAAGTTATGTTTGCATCTGTTGTTGCTATTCTAGATAACTCCATTTCATCTATAGTTTCTAAAAATCTATAAACATTTCCTGATGTTTTATGCATTATAAAATTAAGTAAATCTCTTGGTTGTAATGCTCGTAATTCTTCAGTTAACTGTATTTGAGCGTTTAATTTATTGCTCCAGTCTTGAATTTTATTGTCTATTTCTGTTTCACAATCAATGTTTAAAATCTCATCATTTATTCTAGTTATTGGTATTTTTGGTATATATTTACTGGGTATTTGTTCCCATTTTTCCTTCTTATTTCTAATCATTCCTTGTTGATATAAATATCTTTCTGTGGGTGTTGGAGGTTTATAATCAAATTGTCTTTGAAAATCTTCGTCTACATAAGACTTTTTCCGTTTTTGTGCAAAATTATAATTTGTATAAGAACTTTCTCCTGGGTATCTATACGGGTTTTCGTATGGATTTTCATCTGAACTGTAATCTTGTACTATATCTACATCTTCTCCTTCATTTGTTTCAGATGGTATATCTAATGATGCCATTAATTTAGTAAGAGTTTCAATTGATTCTTCGAGATTTTCCATTATATTATTCGTATTGGTGTATTAATTTTAAGGGGCTTTTTTAATAATGCTTCTTTTATTTTAGTAATAGTAATATCTTTGCTTTGATCTTGTGTATCAACTATATTCGATAATTGTTCTATTATATTTATTTGACTTTGCTCTAAACTTTCAATTTCTTCTGTCTTCTTATCTAATAATACTTGTATCTTATCTAGCTTTTCTTGTGTTGTTTTAGATATTTCTGGTAATCGTCTAAATATTAAAAAACTTAATATCTCAGTTATATTATTAAGTGTTGAGATTAATGTATCTATCTTTTCTCCAATAGGTTGATTCTTTTCATTTTTATTTATATTAATACCGTATGATGTTCCTTTTGGTAAATTTTGAGGTATTTTAAGTAATGTCTGATTATATGGTATGAATGGTTCGAAAGATGTAATATTTTTATCTTCTCCGAAATCTATGTTTTGATCTGACGAATTTTCTGAAATATGATTCATTTTTTCTCTTAACAAATTATTAATTCTGATTTTAATTCTTTTATTGCTTCCGTATTTCCCTTTAATGCGTCTCTCATTATAGCTAAATATACATGTAAATTAATTGTTAAAAATCCATTAGAATGTGTTTTTTCACCTTTTTCTATTCTTTCTCTTATACTTTTTATTTCTTTTAATATTTCTTTTCCTGATTCTGAAAACATTTTTAAATGTCTAATGTTTTGTTTATTTTTTTTCTATTCTTATTTGAATTTTAGTGTCACTCATATTCTCAAACTTAACGATCTTAATATTTGTTTCATTTCTTTTATATCTTCTTGATTACTAGTAGATTCTTCATCTGATTTCTCAATTTGTGGTATCCATATTGACGATATATTAGATGTTGATTTTCTACTTCTTTCGATATACTTATTTTTTGAAAACATGTTTGGTGTTTCTAGATTAAGTAATGGTTCAAAAAGTTTATCTATATGAATTCTATCATTTGTTTTAAAAGTGATACTATGATGCGAGTTAGTGAGTGCATAGTTTATTTGATATGTCACTGTGAAATGGTGATTTCATTTATACATAAATGCTCTTCTTAATAATTCATATCTAATAGTAATACTTTTATTTATATCTTTGTCTTTTAAACTTAATCCCATTTGAATATTTACATCAAATTTTATTTTTCCTTCAGATAGATTTCCTTTTCCTTTAGCAATAATACTTTCTTCTTTATTAATTATTCTATCATCTCTTAATTCTAATTCAATAGGTGTATTGCAATCCATGAATGTACTTTTTAATATTATTTGTATGGTTGATATATGAATATATGCTATTTTACTTCTATCTTTTTCCTTCATTTGTTTTATTCGATCATTTATTTGTTGTTTATTAATTATAGGTATAACAATATTTCCTTGTGTTTGTTCAATAGGAACTGGTTCTTCTCCAATTATTTTTCCAAAATATATTATATTTTTCCTTGAAAATATTTCTCTTAATGATCTTTGAATATCAAAATTATGTTTTTCAGATAATGTAAAATTAGATCTTCTAATAGCTGTTTTATCAATAATAGCATCTAGCATAAATCCTGATTCATTTTCACTTTCATGAATAATAGAAATTTCTTCTTTACTTATTGTTGGTGAATTTGATATATTTAATGAAAATAATACTTTTAAGCTTGTAAAAGTTATTAAATGATACCTTAAATAGCAAGGTTAGTAGTTTAATTCTTCTTGATAATTGCTGATGGTTCTGTTTATCTTCTCAATCGTTGGCTTCGATCTTTCTTCTGTGTAATGGTTCTTTATTTTTGACTTAGACATCTTTCTTGATTCTTCAACTTCTTTTTTAAGCTCTCGTCTAGCTTCTTTATCTTGCTCCTTAGATCGTTGCATCGCTCTGATACCAGGAAGTAAATAAAGGGGGGGGGGGGGTCGCGGAATGAATGATACCTGAAAATAATTCACAGGTAGTTATGATGACGGACGGGGGCCGTGTGGTTGCTTTTGATGTTTCTTGAATTGAACGATTCAATGTTTGCTTTTTCATTCATGGCTATTGATGGCAATTCAATTGTAAATAGCATCTTTGAATTGGTTGATGATGATGGTGATGAACAAAGTGTTTCGATGTTTATGAAGGATGGTTTCGATGTTTACAAGGGATAGATAATCTGCTATTCAGAAACGAAATTTACAACGTTTCAACAGATATGTGAGATGCGATGATCTCCAATTAAACTTGGCAAAGTTTAATTATAAAATTCACAATGGAATTTCAGGTGAATTTCACACACAAAATATTTCACATTTATTTCATGAGGCGAGACCTCTATTTATACAAGGTGAGGGTAGGTGTACTAATTACAGCCTACGTCATTGCTTACGTAATTTACATAATAATAGAGCTAGGCGGCCGAAACGAAATTTACAACGTTTCAACAGATATGTGAGATGCGATGATCTCCAATTAAACTTGGCAAAGTTTAATTATAAAATTCACAATGGAATTTCAGGTGAATTTCACACACAAATATTTCACATTTATTTCATGAGGCGAGACCTCTATTTATACAAGGTGAGGGTAGGTGTACTAATTACAGCCTACGTCATTGCTTACGTAATTTACATAATAATAGAGCTAGGCGGCCGACAGGCCTTACATGATAAGCCTCACATTATTGCTAAAATACAAATAGTCCATGAACGAAATATTTTGTGTGTGAAATTCACCTGAAATTCCATTGTGAATTTTATAATTGCATCTCACATATCTGTTGAAACGTTGTAAATTTCGTTTCTGAATAGCAGATTATCTATCCCTTGTAAACATCGAAACCATCCTTCGTAAACATCGAAACACTTTGTTCATCACCATCATCATCAACCAATTCAAAGATGCAATTTACAATTGAATTGCCGTCAATAGCCATGAATGAAAAAGCAAACATTGAATCGTTCAATTCAAGAAACATCAAAAGCAACCACACGGCCCCCGTCCGTCATCATAACTACCTGTGAATTATTTTGATGTTTCTTGAATTGAACGATTCAATGTTTGATTTTTCATTCATGGCTATTGACGGCAATTCAATTGTAAATTGCATCTTTGAATTGGTTGATGATGATGGTGATGAACAAAGTGTTTCGATGTTTACAAGGGATAGATAATCTGCTATTCAGAAACGAAATTTACAACGTTTCAACAGATATGTGAGATGCGATGATCTCCAATTAAACTTGGCAAAGTTTAATTATAAAATTCACAATGGAATTTCTGGTGAATTTCACAAACAAAATATTTCACCTGAAATTCACCTGAAATTTCAAAGATGATCTTCAATTCAAAGATGCAAATTACAATTGAATTATCATCAATAGCCATGAATGAAAAAGCAAACATTGAATCGTTCACTTCAAGAAACATCAAAAGCAACCACACGGCCCCCGTCCGTCATCATAACTACATGTGAATTATTTTCAGGTATGATTTATTCCGCGACCTAGCTTTATTATTATGTAAATTACGTAAGCAATGGCGTAGGCTGTAATTAGTACACCTACCCTCACCTTGTATAAATAGAGGTCTCGCCTCATGAAATAAGATGTGAAACATTTTGTGTGTGAAATTCACCTGAAATTCCATTGTGAATTTTATAATTAAACTTTGCCAAGTTTAATTGGAGATCATCGCATCTCACATATCTGTTGAAACGTTGTAAATTTCGTTTCTGAATAGCAGATTATCTATCCCTTGTGAACATCGAAACCATCCTTCGTAAACATCGAAACACTTTGTTCATCACCATCATCATCAACCAATTCAAAGATGCAATTTACAATTGAATTGTCATCAATAGCCATGAATGAAAAAGCAAACATTGAATCGTTCAATTCAAGAAACATCAAAAGCAACCACACGGCCCCCGTCCGTCATCATAACTACATGTGAAATATTTTCAGGTATCATTTATTCCGCGACCCCGCTTTATATACTTCCTGGTATCATAGCGATGCAACGATCTAAGGAGCAAGATAAAGAAGCTAGACGAGAGCTTAAAAAAAGAAGTTGAAGAATCAAGAAAGATGTCTAAGTCAACAATAAAGAACCATTACACAGAAGAAAGATCGAAGCCAACGATTGAGAAGATAAACAGAACCATCAGCAATCATCAAGAAGAATTAAACTACTAACCTTGCTATTTAAGGTATCATTTAAAAACTTTTACAAGCTTAAAAGTATTATTTTCATTAAATATGTCAAATTCATCAAAATAAGTAAAGAAGAAATTTCTATTATTCATGAAAGTGAAAATGAATCAGGATTTATGCTAGATGCTATTATTGATAAAACAGCTATTAGAAGATCTAATTTTACATTATCTGAAAAACATAATTTTGATATTCAAAGATCATTAAGAGAAATATTTTCAAGGAAAAATATAATATATTTTGGAAAAATAATTGGAGAAGAACCAGTTCCTATTGAACAAACACAAGAAAATATTGTTATACCTATAATTAATAAACAACAAATAAATGATCGAATAAAACAAATGAAGGAAAAAGATAGAAGTAAAATAGCATATATTCATATATCAACCATACAAATAATATTAAAAAGTACATTCATGGATTGTAATACACCTATTGAATTAGAATTAAGAGATGATAGAATAATTAATAAAGAAGAAAGTATTATTGCTAAAGGAAAAGGAAATCTATCTGAAGGAAAAATAAAATTTGATGTAAATATTCAAATGGGATTAAGTTTAAAAGACAAAGATATAAATAAAAGTATTACTATTAGATATGAATTATTAAGAAGAGCATTTATGTATAAAGGAAATCACCCTTTCACAGTGACATATCAAATAAACTATGCACTCACTAACTCGCATCATAGTATTACTTTTAAAACAAATGATAGAATTCATATAGATAAACTTTTTGAACCATTACTTAATCTAGAAACACCAAACATGTTTTCAAAAAATAAGTATATCGAAAGAAGTAGAAAGTCAACATCTAATATATCGTCAATATGGATACCACAAATTGATAAATCAGATGAAGAATCTATTAGTAATCAGGAAGATATAAAAGAGATGAAACAAATGTTAAGATCATTAAGTTTAAGAATATGAGTGACACAAGGATACAATTAAAAAATAATTATAATCAATATCATAAGAATTTTTTGAATTACTTATACATACAAAGAAGAACCATGTTACGAGAAATAAAAGATGTTAAAAAGGATATAAAAAGAAATAAAAAAGTATTTGGATTTCAAAATATTGATATAAATTGGTATTTCATGTCACACCCCCAAATTACCTGTTTTGCAGCGGAATTGAATACCTTGGGGAGGACTGTCATAGCATCAAAGTTACAGTTATATCGAACGACCTAAAGTGTCGTTTGGAAAACACATCGTTTAATTTACTAAAACCATCAGAGTTTACAAAGTATTGGTCTCAATTGAAAATCAACTTGTGCGGAAATAAGTTTGTTACAAGCCAGACGATGTTTTAAAGTTTATAAAACCCAAGTGAGACGCGTCGTCCCACGACTCTATGATATGTCCATATGCATGCCATGAAGTGAATGCCTTAGATACCTGAGATAAAACATGCTAAAAAGTGTCAACACAAAGGTTGAGTGAGTTCATAGAGTTTGGTTAACAAGTAAAGCTTTTAAAGAGCGTTTATGCAACAAAGGCTAAGTTTTTGATCATATAGAATAGACCACAAAGCAAAGGCATCGTAAATCCACTCAGTTCCAAGTCCCGCCCATACAAAACTTGCAACCTGTGTGTTTACAACCCACTGCTAAAAATAGAATGAAAATCATGTATATGCACATTAAGATAGTTAAAAGTATAAATGTCACCACAAGGGTCTTCCAACAACTCGTGTTGGGATGTTCCTCCAACGCTCACGTTGGGCTGTATCCATATAAATGGCCTTCCAACATATAAATGATGGGATGTTCCTCCAACGACGCACGTTTGGCTTTATCCAAATTAATGGCCTTCCAACATATAAATGCTGGGATGTTCCTCCAACGACGCACGTTGGGCTGTATCCAAATTAATGGCCTTCCAACATATAAATGCTGGGATGTTCCTCCAACGACGCACGTTGGGCTGTATCCAAATTAATGGCCTTCCAACATATAAATGCTGGGATGTTTGTTTAAGTCTAGTCAATACACACACCAAGTCTAGTCAATACACACACCAAGTCTAGAGTATAAGTAATGTTGTTTGGCAAAAGAGTTTAAATGTTTGGATAAATAAGCATATATCTCGCCCCAAATAGTTTATAGGAATTTAAATGTGTTAAAGTGGGGTATAAACTCACAAGGAAAGTAATAGCATTGGTTCTACTTCATCTCCGAAACCCAAATGCGTGTGTTATCCAAGGAGACTTTCAAGTTTAGCGTAACACAATCAAGTATAATGCAATCAAGTGTAAATGTTATTAAGTATAAATGTTATCAAGTATTATGCAATCATGTATAAAAAGTATAGCGTAGCATAAAAGTGTAAATATTTTGAGTATTTGTGTTTATAAAAACAAGTAGTTGAGCATGTATCTCCCCCAAAAGTTTGTAAACAATTAAATAATAGAAAGTGGGGCTATGAAAACTCACTTGATAAACTGGTATGATGACAAGAGTGAGTACACTGAGGTATAGCGTGATACTTTAACCGGGACCTATTACGAATGATATGATATGTAATGAGTTGCAATGTAATGTTATGCATGCATTTCGTATGTTATTTATACCATTTGCGAGTTTTGAAAAATATTACTTATCGTCGAAAAATACTCTTTTGACGTCTTGACCATTCTTAAATCACTTTACAAGTTTTTACGTCAAAATGTCATCCTACAATGGTTTCGTAATGATTTATTGTGAAATTATCACTTTTCGTCGTAAAATAACGTCGTCGGAAATATCATGAAAGTGACAAAAATGGCTTCGAAAAACTAGTCGTAAAATGGTGTACGTCGATCGTTAGGAAACGAATTCGACGGTTTTGGAAAGTTTGTATCGAAATCTAGAAGTTTCAGTTCAGGAGTTTTCGTCATAAAGGTCTCGAACATAAAGATAATAAGGGCTAAAGATGGTGATTTTGTCTAATTGTTGTGTGAAAAAGTGAGTTTCGGCAAAGTTTAAGCGACCATAAATAATTTATTACAACTCCGCTATACAAACGGTTGATCGTTTTGAAAATATGCTTGGTGATCTTGATTTTATTAAAAGACATTTCGTTCCAAAAAGTTCCACATCATTGATAAAAACAGCCCTCAATATGGTCATTGTAGTTACCGTAACACTTATCTCGTAAAATAATATAGTTTTTCTGAAAATAATAGTTACGGCAATTTTATGAAAACGTGCATATCTTAGTCGTTTCAAATCCGTTTTCTACGTATAATACGTCCTTAGCTTCGTATCGAAGTATACTAATAGATTTTTGATAAGTCGAAATAATTTGCAAAGCTTAGGACTCGTTTTTGACTAGTACAAAATAAAAATAGTATGCTGAAATTTCTGAAAAATATATATTTCGTCGTCAAACTTGAAAAATTCATAACTTCTTCGTTATAACTCCGTTTTAATCTGTTCAAGCGGCCACGGATTCGTTTTAAAGTATATTTTCTAAATATCAAGACCAAAAATTCGTGCCTACTGTCGGATTTTCCAGAAAAACAAAACAAGGACAGATCACTTTTATAACTTATCGAAAATAGTTTTTCTCGTACTAAATCTATTCTAATCCCTTCAAATCAACTCCAAAGCTAATCTAATCCTACCATACACCTTCTTAGGGTGTCATGGGTTCCTAAACATCATCAAGACCAAAATATACCAAGGGAATAATTATAGGATGACCTTTATATATATATAACTCTAAAAATCATGTAAAAATGGTATAAATCAACATAAGTCTTGCATGCTTGCTCCAAAAATGAAGAGATAAATATGAAATGAAAGTGAAATATGTAAAATGAAATGATATGCTTACAAGTTACTATGATGAGGTGATTAGAACAAGGATTAACCTAAACACCCTAGGTTTTTATTTCAAAACCTTAATAAGAGTGTAATCTAGATTGTGTTTAACTTGAAAATGGAAAAACTTTGATGATCTCCTTTAGCTCCATGGTATGACCGGTTTTAGAGAGAAGGAAAAAAAGAGGAGAGAACTTGACTAAGAGCTATGAATATTTTGATTGAAAATGAGTGTGCAAGACTTTGAGTATAAATCTATATAAGATAGAAAATCTACCAAATCAATAATTCAACCCCCCCCATGGCCGGTTTCTAGGGGAGGTGTTTCTCAATTAATTTTTTTTTCTTTTTCTTTTATAGCATGTGTATAATTAAAATGTAAGTATAATGTATAAGTAAAATGTAACTTGTAGGTTTTATATACATTAGTGTATTTAAGGAAATTTTAGGTGAAAGTAACTTTTAATAGATCAAAATAAAGTATAATGAGATCATAAAAATTGTAAAAATACATTCCTTGTGAAATTTGAGTGATAAAATAATTATCGTGCGGTTTTTAAGAAAAACGTCTTAATAATATAAATTTAACGATTTATATACAAAATAAATTTAGAACACTAGGTAAACTAAAAATATAGTTTTTATAAACTAAATGTAAGTATAAAAATATACCGGGATCATTTTTAGAAGTATCGGACTAAATGTTCAAAATAATAACTCACGCGATAACGTTTATTTAATATAAAATTTACGCGTTTAATGTGAAATGTAAAACCCATGCATAAATTTATATGAAATGATGAATATGGAGTTTGAGAAATAACCGGAAATTGAGAATTGTGACATTTCAAAACATTAAAAAATAGTCTCAGAGAAAATATGAAGGTTATACGAGAAGTCAGATCCAAATTAGTCATCTGCTAAAAACAAAGATAAAAAAAAATGAGTGAAGAATTAAGTAAAGAATTACGTATTATTAACACTGACACTTTCGTGTTTCAACTAAAATATCTTAATATAGATCATTATGATAAAGAAGAATTAGAAGAATTTCATGTAGCTATAACAAACAAAATAGAAAATAGTGATAAAGAAGAATCTAAAACTAAAGCTAGAACAAATTTCGAGAATAAAATAAAGCAACAAATATATTTGAAAAGTGGTTTTGAACCAAAACTAGAATTCAATACTGATGATTCATATTTAGTTTTTAAAATACTATCGGAATATTATGTGAAAAGAACAAAATTAGCTACAGACAAATTTACATGGGAAAATATATGGGAATATGAAGAAGTCAATTCACTAGAAGTTGTTTTTGTACCACCATTTCCAAAAGAAATTAAAAATCCAGTAGCCTTTATGATATCAAGAATGAGAATTACTGAATATTTAGATGAATATCATTTAAATTCAACAAATGAAGAAGAATTGAAAAAACAGTTTTTGGACTATAATGAAAGAATGAGAAAATATTATGAAAATGAATCGGAAGAATTAGATGATTACGACGATGATAATAGTTTTGATTTTGGAGAACCATATTATGAAACAGACTAACATATCATTAAAAGTATTTCTATTAAAAAGAAACAAGAATGAATAAAAAAGCGAAAGATAATCCTAACGCAACATTCATTGAAGTAACAGTTGAAAATAAGAAAATGTTCGCATATGTAGATACTGGTGCTACGATATGTTTTGGAAAAAGGAAAATATTAAAATTTTGGGAGAAATTAGTAAAACCATTAAAAATAATAGTAGCAGATAAATCAGTACATAAAATATGGTATGTAGGAAGAATGATCCCTATATATATTAACAAAAAAGAATTCATTACACCAACGATTTACATGCATGATTCAGGTATAGATTTGATAATTGGAAACAATTTCTTAAAATTATACCAACCATTTACTCAAACGGATAAAACTGTCATTATAAAACATAAAGAAACAGGAGAATTAATGTCAACACCAATTGTTACACAAACAGAATACATACGAATGTTAGCCAGAAATATAAAGTTTCAAGTAGAAATATTACTAACAATAAAAAGAGAACATATAGAAAGAGCATTACAAGAAGTATGTAGTGAAAATCCATTAGACAGTATAAATACTAATAATCAATTAGTATCGATAAAATTAAAGGATCCATTAGCAGAAATAAATATACCAAACAGAATACCTTATAGTATTAAAGATGTTAAGGAATTTAAGGAAGAATGTCAACAATTACTAGATAAGGGAATAATAAGAGAAAGTTCAAGTCCTCATTCAGCACCAGCATTTTATGTCGAAAATAAAAACGAAATAAAAAGAGGAAAAAGACGAATGGTCATTAATTATAAAAAGATGAATGAAGCAACTATAGGAGATTCATATAAACTACCAAGGAAAGATTACATTTTGGAGAAATTAAAAGGAAATACACATTTTAGTACATTTAATGCTAAATCTGGATATTGGCAACTAAGACTTGATGAATCAACAAAACCATTAACAGCATTTTCGTGTCCCCCACAAAAATATTATGAATCAAATGTATTACCTTTTGGATTAAAACAAGCACCATCAATTTATCAACGTTTTATCGATAATAATTTACAAGGTTTGGAAAATATTTGTTTAGCATATATTGATGATATCATTATTTTTACTAAAGGAGATGAACAAGAACACATAAAAGCAGTATCAACAGTTTTAAAGAGAATTAAAGAAAAAGGTTTAATTTTGTCACAAAAGAAGTCTAAACTTCTTCAAAATGAATTAGAATATTTGGGATTAAAAATAGCAAAAAACGGAGTTATTTCTTTAACAAATAATACGCAAGAAAAATTGAAACTTTTTCCAGATAAATTAGAAGATCGAAAACAAATTCAAAGATTTTTAGGATGTTTGAATTATAAAGCGGAACAAGGATTTTTGAAAAACCTGGAAAAAGAAAGAAAAGTTTTACAAAAGAAAATTTCAGAAAAAATTCGTTGGGAATGGACACAATCTGACACCCAACTAGTACAACGTATTAAAACAACTGTATAATGTTTACCGGAATTGTATAACCCAGAAACAAAAGATTTTTTGATTATTGAAACAGATGCATCAGACAGCACTTGGGCAGGATGTATGAAGGCCATTCAAAATGGTAAAGAATTACTAGGATTAGACATTGACGGAATTCCAATCCCTCAATCTAATCTATCAGCACTATGTATTGATGGAAGTCAAAATTTTCAAATCTGATTCAGCATTAATAAATTCATCATAAATAGCTTTTTTAAGCAATGAGCAAACATCTGTTTTAAAAACAGAAAAGTATGAATCTAAATTATGTAAATATATCTCTGGAACGTTCTCAGAGACTGAGCATAGATACAACACTCATGAAAAGGAAACATTGGCGTGTTTAAAGACACTCAAAAAATGGAAGATCGATTTATTACAAACAAGATTCAAATTACGAACGGATTCGAAATATGTAACAGGTTTTTGGAGATACAAACTGCAAGAAGATTATTGTAGAGGTCGACTAATCCGTTGGCAACTGTAATTACACCAATTTCACCCATATATCAAATATATCAAAACCGATAACAACACCTTTGCAGATACCCTAACAAGAGAATGGAAGGAATAGTAAAACAAGTTCAGCAGCAACTTCAGCAAAAAAAGCAAAGAACGGATTTCCATTGAAAAACAATTAGCCATCATTAAGCAGGAGGAAGAGGAATTATCAAGCACATTACGATATTTAACCCGAAACACAGTTTCAGAATCAATTTCTGAATCAACTGAAACACCAACACCAACAAAAACGCCAACAAAACCCTCAACATCCACTCCAGCTTAAAAAACCATACCACCAAAAACTACCCAAAAAACCCAGATATCAAGTTCATCCTCTTCATCAAGAGACGATTTTACAAAAATGGAAGAACAGGTTCAAGAAATTGTCCAGAATTCAAGCATCGGAAAACAAAAATGGTACGTCATCTTCGATGGACCAGAAAAAGGCATATATTCGGATTGGGCACTCGCCAGTCCACACAAAATCAGAAAAAGTGTAGGTCACAAAAGCTACACATCAAAAGAAGCAGCAGAACAAGCACTCGAGAAGAGATACAAGAACGTAGCAACAGAAGAAATCAAGAGATCCAGAAGATTCATGTTTTTGAATCAAGAACAGACATCCAGTACCAGATCGATAGATTTACTAAGAAGCATTCCAACTACAAGAGAAAAAGAAGCCGCGAAGAAACCAACAGTTGAAAAATTCCAGCGACTATGGGACAGTATTGTTCACTACAATGAAGTTCTAGCTGCCAAGCTTCTCTACCCAAAGGACAGAAGAGAAGGACCAAAAGCAATATTCATTCCAGAAGCAGAACCAATAATTATTCATGAATATTTCATTCATGGATTATTAGATACTGTATACACAAAAGGAGGAAGCCTTAAAGAATTCCAAGAATTCCCGACACACATTCAGAACGTTATAAAACATACGATGATTTGTTCGTAAAGAAACGATCATTGTTTCTCAGCATTCATTCAAGTTATCCAGTTTTCAGCAATGATCATCAGTTGTTAGTTCCATCCATCACAATTGCAGAATTAGGAGTCAGCAACGGCAATTATCTGTCAAAAGACGAAATGTCACCAACAACTCCATCTATCAGAAATTTCGTAGAAGCTCTAGCCGGAGTTCTTACCACATCATCAAAAATTGGAACAGGACGAAGACAAAAATCGGAAGTCAGGATCAATTATTTTAAAGATAACATTTTAATTTATTCACGTTTCTTAGGACAAAGAATTAGTGAAGAAGATCAAAGAATATTAGCAGAATTTGAGAAGCCATTTGAAGATTTTTCCGAACCACTTGCAGAATTACCGGAAGATTTCAAGATTGCACTATGTCGAGAATTAACAAGTTCAGGAAGACACCTCTGTAAACACTGTACCGATTCACAGATGCAAGAATGAAGACGAAGACAAGAATTATTGTCGACGTAAAAATCCAAAGCAAAAAAGACAATAAAATAAAATAAAAGAATTATTGGAGACGCGTACAATTATTCAACAAACAACCAATTATTCAGCAACCACTTTTACTTTTTCTACTTTTTCTTTAATGAGTGGTGTGATGTTTGTATTTTAGCAATAATGTGAGGCTTATCATGTAAGGCCTGTCGGCCGCCTAGCTTTATTATTATGTAAATTACGTAAGCAATGACGTAGGCTGTAATTAGTACACCTACCCTCACCTTGTATAAATAGAGGTCTCGCCTTATGAAATAAGATGTGAAATATTTTGTGTGTGAAATTCTCCTGAAATTCCATTGTGAATTTTATAATTAAACTTTGCCAAGTTTAATTGGAGATCATTGCATCTCACATATCTGTTGAAACGTTGTAAATTTCGTTTCTGAATAGCAGATTATCTATCCCTTGTAAACATCGAAACCATCCTTCGTAAACATCGAAACACTTTGTTCATCACCATCATCATCAACCAATTCAAAGATGCAATTTACAATTGAATTGTCATCAATAGCCATGAAAGAAAAATCAAACATTGAATCGTTCAATTCAAGAAACATCAAAAGCAACCTCACGGTCGCGGAATAAATGATACCTGAAAATAATTCACAGGTAGTTATGATGACGGACGGGGGCCGTGTGGTTGCTTTTGATGTTTCTTGAATTGAACGATTCAATGTTTGCTTTTTCATTCATGGCTATTGATGACAATTCAATTGTAAATTGCATCTTTGAATTGGTTGATGATGATGGTGATGAACAAAGTGTTTCGATGTTTACGAAGGATGGTTTCGATGTTTACAAGGGATAGATAATCTGCTATTCAGAAACGAAATTTACAACGTTTCAACAGATATGTGAGATGCGATGATCTCCAATTAAACTTGGCAAAGTTTAATTATAAAATTCACAATGGAATTTCAGGTGAATTTCACACACAAAATATTTCACAAAATATTTGTGTGTGAAATCACCTGAAATTCCATTGTGAATTTTATAATTAAACTTTGCCAAGTTTAATTGGAGATCATCGCATCTCACATATCTGTTGAAACGTTGTAAATTTTATTTCTGAATAGCAGATTATATATCCCTTGTAAACATCGAAACCATCCTTCGTAAACATCGAAACAATTTGTTCATCACCTTCATCATCAACCAATTCAAAGATGCAATTTACAATTGAATTGCCATCAATAGCCATGAATGAAAAAGCAAACATTGAATCGTTCAATTCAAGAAACATCAAAAGCAACCATACGGCCCCCGTCCGTCATCATAACTACCTGTGAATTATTTTCAGGTATCATTTATTCCGCGACCCCCCTTTATTTACTTTCTGGTATCAGAGCGATGCAACGATCTAAGGAGCAAGATAAAGAAGCTAGACGAGAGCTTAAAAAAGAAGTTGAAGAATCAAGAAAGATGTCTAAGTCAACAATAAAGAACCATTACACAGAAGAAAGATCGAAGCCAACGATTGAGAAGATAAACAGAACCATCAGCAATTATCAAGAAGAATTAAACTACTAACCTTGCTATTTAAGGTATCATTTAATAACTTTTACAAGCTTAAAAGTATTATTTTCATTAAATATGTCAAATTTACCAACAATAAGTAAATAAGAAATTTCTATTATTCATGAAAGTGAAAATGAATAAGGATTTATGCTAGATGCTATTATTGATAAAACAGCTATTAGAAGATCTAATTTTACATTATCTGAAAAACATAATTTTGATATTCAAAGATCATTAAGAGAAATATTTTCAAGGAAAAATATAATATATTTTGGAAAAATAATTGGAGAAGAACCAGTTCCTATTGAACAAACACAAGGAAATATTGTTATACCTATAATTAATAAACAACAAATAAATGATCGAATAAAACAAATGAAGGAAAAAGATAGAAGTAAAATAGCATATATTCATATATCAACCATACGAATAATATTAAAAAGTACATTCATTGATTGCAATACACCTATTGAATTAGAATTAAGAGATGATAGAATAATTAATAAAGAAGAAAGTATTATTGCTAAAGGAAAAGGAAATCTATTTGAAGGAAAAATAAAATTTGATGTAAATATTCAAATGGGATTAAGTTTAAAAGACAAAGATATAAATAAAAGTATTACTATTAGATATGAATTATTAAGAAGAGCATTTATGTATAAAGGAAATCACCCTTTCACAGTGACTTATCAAATAAACTATGCACTCACTAACTCGCATTATTGTATCACTTTTAAAACAAATGATAGAATTCATATAGATAAACTTTTTGAACCATTACTTAATCTAGAAACACCAAACATGTTTTCAAAAAATAAGTATATCGAAAGAAGTAGAAAATCAACATCCAATATATCGTCAATATGGATACCACAAATTGAGAAATCAGATGAAGAATCTACTAGTAATCAAGAAGATATAAAAGAAATGAAACAAATGTTAAGATCGTTAAGTTTGAGAATATGAGTGACACTAAAATTCAAATAAGAATAGAAAAAAATAAACAAAACATTAGACATTTAAAAATGTTTTCAGAATCAGGAAAAGAAATATTAAAAGAAATAAAAAGTATAAGAGAAAGAATAGAAAAAGGTGAAAAAACACATTCTAATGGATTTTTAACAATTAATATACATGTATATTTAGCTATAATGAGAGACGCATTAAAGGGAAATACGGAAGCAATAAAAGAATTAAAACCAGAATTAATAATTTGTTAAGAGAAAAAATGAATCATATTTCAGAAAATTCGTCTGATCAAAAAATAGATTTCGGAGAAGATAAAAATATTACATCTTTCGAACCATTCATACCATATAATCAGACATTACTTAAAATACCTCAAAATTTACCAAAAGGAACATCATACGGTATTAATATAAATAAAAATGAAAAGAATCAACCTATTGGAGAAAAGATAGATACATTAATCTCAACACTTAATAATATAACTGAGATATTAAGTTTTTTAATATTTAGATGATTACCAGAAATATCTAAAACAACACAAGAAAAGCTAGATAAGATACAAGTATTATTAGATAAGAAGACAGAAGAAATTGAAAGTTTAGAGGAAAGTCAAATAAATATAATAGAACAATTATCGAATATAGTTGATACACAAGATCAAAGCAAAGATATTACTATTACTAAAATAAAAGAAGCATTATTAAAAAAGCCCCTTAAAATTAATCCACCAATACGAATAATATAATGGAAAATCTCGAAGAATCAATTGAAACTCTTACTAAATTAATGGCATCATTAGATATACCATCTGAAACAAATGAAGGGGAAGATGTAGATATAGTACAAGATTACAGTTCAGATGAAAATCCATACGAAAACCCGTATAGATACCCAGGAGAAAGTTCTTACACAAATTATAATTTTGCACAAAAACGGAAAAAGTCTTATGTAGACGAAGATTTTCAAAGACAATTTGATTATAAACCTCCAACACCTACAAAAAGATATTTATATCAACAAGGAATGATTAGAAATAAGAAGGGAAAATGGGAACAAATACCCAGTAAATATATACCAAAAATACCAATAACTAGAATAAATGATGAGATTTTAAACATTGATTGTGAAACAGAAATAGACAATAAAATTCAAGACTGGAGCAATAAATTAAATGCTCAAATACAGTTAACTGAAGAATTACGAGCATTACAACCAAGAGATTTACTTAATTTTATAATGCATAAAACATCAGGAAATGTTTATAGATTTTTAGAAACTATAGATGAAATGGAGTTATCTAGAATAGCAACAACAGATGCAAACATAACTTTTAAAAACATAACAGCATGTATAATACAAGAATTCACAGGAAGAATTCCAGGAAATGAAGCATCAACTGAAGCTTTTAGAGAACACGCATATTGGAGAATAGTTAATCTTAAGATATGTAACATGTGTTATTTAGACTCTTTCATATGTGAATTTTCGGAACAATACTATAAGCTAGATATTGCAAGACAAAAAGTAGCTTTAGAAATGTTTTTTAATAAACTTCCAGAATCTATAGCAACAGAATTAAAAAATTCATACGCAATAATCTTACAAGATAACGATAGGATTATAGAAGATACTTTAGGAGCCCGAATTACCACAGTAAAAGCATGGGTTAGAAAACAATGTTTACAGGAAGTATCTAAAAAAGAAGCACAAATTGAACTTTGTTGCGAAAGACAAACCGATAAGATAGGCAATTATGGATGCTCTCGAAAGGAGTATAAAAATGAAAGAAAATATGGAGAAGAAAAACGTACAATCCAAGGTATAAAAGTTTTTACAAAAAGAATTCAAGACAAAATTATTTTAGAAACAGAAAACAACATCGTCAAAAATATAAAAAACAAGATAATTCTAAATATTGTCCATCTAACAAAAAATATTGTAGATGTTGGCTTTGTCATGAAGAAGGTCATTATGCAAATAAATGTCCTAAAAAAGGAGAAAAGAAAGGAACAGCAGTATTGAAAATAGCATATAATCTAGGATATGAACCCCTTGAGGATTCAGACATAGATTTAGATATTGAAATATATGCTTATACTGATACTAGTGATTATTCTAGTGATACATCTTTTTAATAAAACAAGTATTTTATTAATGAATTATATAGCTGAACAAAGATTTTTGAAAAATTTAGCAAAAGAAAGAAAAGTTTTACAAAAGAAAATTTCAGAAAAAATTCGTTGGGAATGGACACAATCTGACACCCAACTAGTACAACGTATTAAAACAACTGTACAATGTTTACCAGAATTGTATAACCCGGAAACAAAAGATTTTTTGATTATTGAAACAGATGCATCAGATAGCACTTAGGCAGGATGTATGAAGGCCATTCAAAATGGTAAAGAATTACTAGGATTAGACATTGACGGAATTCCAATCCCTCAATCTAATATATCAGCACTATGTATTGATGGAAGTCAAATTCCTCAATCTGATTCAGCATTAATAAATTCATCATAAATAGCTTTTTTAAGCAATGAGCAAACATCTGTTTTAAAAACAGAAAAGTATGAATCTAAATTATGTAAATATATCTCTGGAACGTTCATAGATACAACACTCATGAAAAGGAAACATTGGCGTGTTTAAAGACACTCAAAAAATGGAAGATCGATTTATTACAAACAAGTTTCGAATTACTAACGGATTCGAATTATGTAACAGGTTTTTGGAGATACAAACTGCAAGAAGATTATTGTAGAGGTCGACTAATCCGTTGGCAACTGTAATTACACCAATTTCACCCATATATCAAATATATCAAAACCGATAACAACACCTTTGCAGATACCCTCACAAGAGAATGGAAGGAATAGTAAAACAAGTTCAGCAGCAACTTCAGCAAAAAAGTAAAGAACGAATTTCCATTGAAAAACAATTAGCCATCATTAAGCAGGAGGAAGAGGAATTATCAAGCACATTACGATATTTAACCCGAAACACAGTTTCAGAATCAATTTCTGAATCAACTGAAACACCAACACCAACAAAAACGCCAACAAAACCCTCAACATCCACTCCAGCTAAAAAAACCATACCACCAAAAACTACCCAAAAAACCCAGATATCAAGTTCATCCTCTTCATCAAGAGACGATTTTACAAAAAATGGAAGAAAAGGTTCAAGAAATTGTCCAGAATTCAAGCATCGGAAAACAAAAATGGTACGTCATCTTCGATGGACCAGAAAAAGGCATATATTCGGATTGGGCACTCGCCAGTCCACACATAATCGGAAAAAGTATAGGTCACAAAAGCTACACATCAAAAGAAGCAGCAGAACAAGCACTCGAGAAGAGATACAAGACCGTAGCAACAGAAGAAATCAAGAGATCCAGAAGATTCATGTTTTTGAATCAAGAACAGACATCCAGTACCAGATCGATAGATTTACTAAGAAGCATTCCAACTACAAGAGAAAAAGAAGCCGCGAAGAAACCAACAGTTGAAAAATTCCAGCGACTATGGGACAGTATTGTTCACTACAATGAAATTCAAGCTACCAAGTTATTTTATCCGAAGAATCGAGAAGTAGGACCGAAGGAAATATTTATTCCAGAAGCAGAACCAATGGTTATTCATGAATATTTCGTTCATGGACTATTGGATACCATATACATGAAAGGAGGAAGCCTTAAAGAATTCCAAGAATTTCTGACACGCATTCAGAACGTCATAAAAACATACAATGATTTGTTCACAAAGAAACGATCATTGTTTCTCAGCATTCATTCAAGTTATCCAGTTTTCAGCAATGATCATCAGTTGTTAGTTCCATCCATCACGATTGCAGAATTAGGAGTCAGCAACGGCAATTATCCGTCAAAAGACGAAATGTCACCAACAACTCCATCCATCAGAAATTTCGTAGAAGCTCTAGCCGGAGTTCTTACCACATCATCAAAAATTGGAACAGGACGAAGACAAAAATCGGAAGTCAGGATCAATTATTTTAAAGATAACATTTTAATTTATTCACGTTTCTTAGGACAAAGAATTAGTGAAGAAGATCAAAGAATATTAGCAGAATTTGAGAAGCCATTTGAAGATTTTTCCGGACCACTTGTAGAATTACCGGAAGATTTCAAGATTGCACTATGTCGAGAATTAACAAGTTCAGGAAGACACCTCTGTGAACATTGTACTGATTCACAGATGCAAGAATGAAGATGAAGACAAGAATTATTGTTGACGCAAAAATCCAAAGCAAAGAAGACAAAAAAAATAATAATAAAAGAATTATTGGAGACGCGTACAATTATTCAACAAACAACCAATTATTCAGCAACCACTTTTACTTTTTCTACTTTTTCTTTAATGAGTGGTGTGATGTTTGTATTTTAGCAATAATGTGAGGCTTATCTTGTATTGCTCTATTATTATGTAAATTACGTAAGCAATAACGTAGGCTTTAATTAGTACACCTACCCTCACCTTGTATAAATAGAGGTCTCGCCTCATGAAATAAGATGTGAAATATTTTTTGTGTGAAATTCACCTGAAATTCCATTGTGAATTTTATAATTAAACTTTGCCAAGTTTAATTGGAGATCATCGCATCTCACATATCTGTTGAAACGTTGTAAATTTCGTTTCTGAATAGCAGATTATCTATCCCTTGTAAACATCGAAACCATCCTTCGTAAACATCGAAACACTTTGTTCATCACCATCATCATCAACCAATTCAAAGATGCAATTTACAATTGAATTGTCATCAATAGCCATGAATGAAAAATCAAACATTGAATCGTTCAATTCAAGAAACATCAAAAGCAACCACACGGTCCCCGTCTGTCATCATAACTACCTGTGAATTATTTTCAGGTATCATTTATTCCGCGACCCCCCTTTATTTACTTCTTGGTATCAGAGCAATTTACATGTCACATGACATGGCATGGTGATGTGGCAAAGGTGACACATGTCACCTCCACATGCCTTCTCATTCTTTTCATTATAAGAAAATTTTCATTTTAACCCTACCCTATATATATATATATATATATATATATATATATATATATATATATATATATATATATATATATATATATATATATAAATATACACTATAACAAAATTCAAAACATATATAAATACCTCTTATTCTCGTTTTTTTAATGTGACATCTTTTATAATTGATTTATCTTCGGTTAATTTGTTAATCGTGAATACATGCTAATTATTATTCAAGTTGTAATTAGAAACTTGTATCTTGAACATACATTCTTTGACTACCATGATATCCAGATCTTCTGGATATGTATCAACTGGCAAATCATGTGTTCAAACATAGGCATGTTAAACGTTATTTATTGCTTTTAAAAAATAAATCCATTTATATGGATAATTTTATAACCTTATCAATTTTTGACATAAGATACGCTTGTGGTTTCCTAGTAAGTTTGCAAACATCTTGTTGAAACAAACTTAAAGTAGCCGAGCCAGTGTCATCTTGAACACATATTTAAACTTTGATCCTATATAAACAAACGGTTTACATTGTGAGTGTTTTAATTAATAAACATTCCTTTTAATGTTATATTTAGTTGTGTTTTCATACCTAAGAGGCTTGGATAAAGTCTGTGTAGCACAACCCTCACAATAAATCCTTCTAATTTCTGTATTTGAAGGTGACACATGTCACATGACATGGCATGGTGATGTGGCAAAGGTGACACATGTCACCTCCACATGCCTTCTCATTCTTTTCATTATAAGAAAATTTTTATTTTAACCCTACCCTATATATATATATATATATATATATATATATATATATATATATATATATATATATACACTATAACAAAATTCAAAACATATATAAATACCTCTTCTTCTCATTTTTTTAATGTGACATCTTTTATAATTGATTTATCTTCGGTTAATTTGTTAATCGTGAATACATGCTAATTATTATTCATGTTGTAATTAGAAACTTGTATCTTGAACACACATTCTTTGACTACCATGATATCCAGATCTTCTGGATATGTATCAACTGGCAAATCATGTATTCAAACATAGGCATGTTAAACGTTATTTATTGCCTTTAAAAAATAAATCCATTTATATGGATAATTTTATAACCTTATCAATTTTTGACATAAGATACGCTTGTGGTTTCCTAGTAAGTTTGCAAACATCTTGTTGAAACAAACTTAAAGTAGCCGAACCAGTGTCATCTTGAACACATATTTAAACTTTGATCCTATATAAACAAACGGTTTACATTGTGAGTGTTTTAATTAATAAACATTCCTTTTAATGTTATATTTAGTTGTGTTTTCATACCTTAGAGGCTTGGATAAAGTCTGTGTTGCACAACCCTCACAATAAATCCTTCCAATTTCTGTATTTGAAAATACTTTGAATATACTTTTACAAACTGTACACATCATGTAATGCCATCCTTGGTCAGACACAACCTTCAAAGTTTTTCCAAAAACAACACATCCACTTGGCTGAATACATAACAAAAAAAAATGAATATATATATATATATATATATATATATATATATATATATATATATATATATATATATATATTATTCTTTGAAAAAAATATATTATACAACATATATGTAGGAGTGGAAACGAGCCGAGGCGAGCTCGAGCTCGCCAGAGCTCGAGCTCGGCTCATTTATATATATAAAGCTCAAGCTCGTTTCGAGTCTTATATTTTGAGCTCGAGCTCGGCTCGTGAAAATTTTCACAGGCTCGAGCTCGGCTCGGGGCTCGACTAATTTTATAATGTGTTAAAGAAAACATAGTTCAAATGGAGCTCGGCTCGTTAATTACATAAGGCTCGAGTTCGTTTACTACTTTTAAGCTCATTTATACGTATAGACAATATATATACGTATATATTTCTATGGCTCGTTTAGGCTCGCGAGCCTACTCGAGCTTTTTGTACAAAGCTTGGGCTCGAGCTCGATTATTAAATGAGCCCAAAATTAGGCTCGAGCTCATTTAAGCTCGGCTCATTCAAGCTTTTTATCTATCCAATCCCGAGCTTTTTACGAGTGGCTCAGCTCATTTCCACCCCTACATATATGATAAACAATTTTTTTCAAACTTATAATTACCTATTCAATATCATAAACTTCCTCAATACTTTTGAATGGAAACTGTAAATAGAACTCTACTGGTTGTCTTACAACTGAGTCTGTAGATAAAACTATCTTTGAATCCCCAGATGTAGCAATATCAGAACCTAGCAACCTGTTTTTTAAAACAAAAACTTTTGGCACAATTGTTTAATAAAACTTAGAAAATCATACAAATAATTATATTAATACAAAAGATTACTTCTTTTTGAATTCTTTAATATGTGGGTTTGTGATAACATCAAATAGTCATGAATATTAAGTGTCAATTTCCCCCGATAATGCTCGTATTTTATATCATTTATATGGATTTACTCTTGTTTTCCTTTATATTTCACTTTCAGGTAAATTACGAGCATTGGAGCTAAAGAGACGCGAATTTAGATAGTTTATTGAAGATATATGATAGTATGCCCACTGTGATGAAATTACGGCATAACTCCTCTCTCACATTACGCCGTAACTAATGCGTGACTCAGAAGGCCAACTCAGCAGCAGATTACAGTGTAACTCCATCTTAGGATTACGCCGTAACCAATCAGGTCAAATGATGTTCCACGCCTTTCCAAGCTACGCCGTAACTCCTTCCAACGATTACGGCGTAATCATACCAAATGAGAACTGTATTGAAGATATGGCGTAACCTCTTCCAAGTGTTACGCCGTAACATGCTTAGCGAGAAGATCGTTTGAAGATTTATTGTAGTTACGGTGTAACTCTTAACTTTGGTTACGCCGTAACTAGATCTCGCCTATAAATACCAGCCCTAATTTCTGCATTTCACATCATTCACTCCACACCAAAACGCAGAGAAGGTGAGTAGGGGACCAAAGGCAGATCTTGAAGAGCATACGGAGCCATCTCCAAGGGAGAAATTACTCCCTAACGATAAGCATTAGCGATTATCTTTCTTTTTACTTTCGATTCATGTATTTCATTATGTCAAACATTGAATTGATTGTTTCATTTAATATGATCGGCTAAGCACCTTTGGTGCTAGCCTAGTTATGATTCCTAATTGTTATGTTCATGTTTACATTGCTTTCGTATAATTATTTCTAGTGTATGCATGCATAGTTTGTTGGTAGCCACCCTTGTTTCGGTAGTTTTGAATGGCGGTAGTGTCTAGTTGCTTAGAAGAATTGACCAACTGACCCTAAGTAGGTAGACTGAGTGGGAAGGGTAAGAATTGACCAACTGATGACCCTTCTTCGCTTGTGCGAACTGACCAAATCATCAACTGCCGTTTGGATAAACTTAAGAAGTTAGGGATGATTGTCTAAGATGCGAGCGCCCGGGCACTCATTATTGCGAATCTTGCATGTAGTGGAACTTAATGACTTGGCTTAGGGGACTAAAAACAACTGGACTTTCAAGGGTAGTAGCTTGATCTCTGGTGGAAACCTTTGCTGATAGGTTAGGACGAACTGACCAAATGCTGTCCTAGCGGCCTAAACCCCCACTTGAATCAGTTGGAAGTAATTAGATGTGAACATAACATGATAGGATGAGTAGTTCGGTTAGCGTAATTTTCCTTATTGATCACAACTCTACCTTTTATTTGCTTTCTTCATTTCTTGTTTTATTAGTTTATTAATCATTTCAAACCTAAAAACCATTTAAACCAGTGACAATTAGACTTAATTAGAATCCACTCACATAGCTCTTGGGATGACCTCGGTTTTACCAATTTCTACACTACACACGACCGGGTACACTGCCCGTTAGTGCATAGGGTAGACCATAGGTATAACGAGACACTTATAAATATTAAAACATGGTCAGTAAAACCTGCATCAAGTTTTTGGCGCCGCTGCCGAGGAGTTATATTAGGGTTTTTAGTAAATCTATTTTTAATTTTCTTTCTCTTTTGTAATGTCAGGATTTAAGACCAGAAGCTCCAAGGCATTTTTGGCCACTCCATTCGACAATCACAAAAGGCAGTTCCTGACAAAAAAAGATTACTCGCCAATTCCTATACATAATATCTTCTCATTTTACGAACCTGACCAATCTGATGCAGAGCCTGAAGTAATTGAGGGAGTGAATATTGAAGGGATAACTATGGATCAGTATATGGAGCAAACCAACGTTGATTGTCAAAGAGCTTTCACACAAGACTCCGAAATGGGAGAATTCTCCATCCCTGACCAATTCATCCAGGAATTACGTAAGCTTCAGTTCTTAGGAGACAAGAATGAAGATATCCAAGATCATGTGGAAGAAGTACTTTACTTGTCTTCCCTTTTTAGCATCCGAAATATCCCTAGTTATTCTGTTACGGTAAATTTTTTTCCTATGACTCTTACGGGGACAACTAAAAGGTGGTTTAATAGACTGCCTGCCGAGTACAAGGGAACTTGGGATCGATTAAGAAAAGAATTTGTCCAGCATTTTTTCCTTCCTTCAAAGATTGCTAAGCTTCTCGGTAAAATTTGTCAGTTCGTTCAAGGGAAAGAAGACATTGTATCAAGCATGGGAAAGGTACAATGAACTTCTCTATCGTTTCCCTACTCATGACCTGAACATGCACCAAATTTTCTATGTTTTCTATAGAGGCATTAATGCCGAGACCTGTCAACTCCTAGATTCACATAGACCAATTCCAAGCATGACACCCGACCAGGCTTTGGAGTCTATTCGACGGATATCTGATCATTGCTACAAATGGCATGTGGAAACTGGCTATGGACCAAAAGATGAGTTCGAGCACAAGGTGATGAAAACTCTGACTAAGAAGGAAAATGATTATGGTGCAATGTTTGAAAATAGGAGACTGGCAAGGGTTAGTAAAAAATGAAGCTTGTAGGTGTCACAATTCTCAATTTCCGGTCATTTCTCAAATTTACTATTCATCTCGAGAATTTACTATTCATCGGTTACTATTCATCATTTTACTATTCATCATTTATCGTAAACTAGGTTTACAAGTATCAAATTCGCGTAACCTTAATGGTTTAGCTGCGAATTCATGAACATATCATCGAGGACATTTCATATAGACTAGGTTTAGTCTACATATCATTAGTAATATCATCATCATATTAGTTCATGCATGGTTTTGCATTTTTTGTTAAACGCATAATTTCCTATTAAATAAACGCTATCGCGTAATCATTTATTTTGAATATTTGATCCAACACTTCCAAAAATTATTCTGATATATTTTTTTATACTCATATTAAGATTATAAAAATAATATTATTAGTTTACCCGGTGTTTTAAATTTATTTTGTATATAAATTGTTATATTTATATAATTACGACGGTTTTCGTAAATACTACACGATAATTATTATTTCACTCAATTCTTGCGAGAAATGTATTTTTATAATTTTTATGACTTCAATATATTTTATTTTGATCCGTTAAAATTTATTTTTAGCTAACGCTACCCTAAATGCTTAAATATATACACATTACCAACTATGCTTATACAAATATACATTTACTCTACACTTAAATACTTAAACAAAATATATATATATATATATACACACTAACTTGCTTCTACTCACCCTTGTCGACACAAGGGTGACTCACACCACCTTTAGTATCAAATATCTATGTACATACACTTATACTTGTATATATTATATTATTTACAAGACAACACATAGTTAGCATAATATCAAAGTGAAAAAAAAAAACTGCTCTCTCATTTCCATTATCTTCAATCGGCCATAAGGAGACCAAGACAAGGAGATCATTTTTCTTTCAAGTCAAGTAATTTACACAACTCTAGCATACTCTTAAGCAAGGTTTTGAAATAAAAACCTAGGGTATTTAGGATAAATCCTTGTTCTTTAAACCTCATCAATTAACTAGTAAGCATTTCATGATCATTTTCATCGTTCATATTCATACTTTGGTCATATTATCATGCTTGAGGAAAAACATGCAAGTTATATGGTTATCTATACCACTTTAATTGTTTTTCAGTACTATAAATGTATATATATCATCCTATAATTATCCTTTGAAACATATCACTTTTAATAATGTCTAGAAACCCATGACATCCTAAGAAGGTGTATGGTAGGTTTAGAATAGCTTTGGCGTTGGTTTGAAGTGGTTAGAATAAGTTTTACGCGAGAAAAATCCATTTCGACAACTAATTATAAGGGTCTGATCATTTCTGTGAATTCTGGAAATTTCGACAGTTGGTAAAAATTTTTGGGCTAGATATTTAGAAAATATACTTTAAAACGAAAACGTGGCCGCTTGAATGGGTTAAAACGGAGTTATAACGAAGAAGTTATGCTATTTTCAAGTTTAACGACGAAAACTATAATTTTCAGAAAATTCAGCATGCTGTCTCGACTTTTTACGAGTCAAAAATGAGTCTTAAGCGTTATTAAATGTGTCGACTTATCAAAAATATATTAGTATACTTTAACACAAAGCTAAGGACATATAAAACGGACTTGTAACGATTAAATTACACGCGTTTAAACAAGGTTGTCGTAACTATTTCATTAGCATAATTAATATATTTTCTAATAGCCAAAAATATCGGCCGCGAATGACCATGTTGAGGGTCGTTTTTAACATCGATGGATTACTTTTTATAAAATGATGTCTTCTAGTAAAAGTAAGTTCGCCTAGCCTATTTTCCAAAATTTCCAACCGTTCGTCAAACGGAGTTGTAACGAATAAAATACGGTCACTCAAAGTTTGCCGAAAACCACCCTTAAACAATATTTTGGATACAAGTACCATACTTTACCTATATTTTTCTCCATGATCGAGACCTCTATGATAAAAACTTAAAAGCTAAGACTTTGAGATAATGCTACAAGCTTTCCGAAACCGTTGAGTCTGTTTCCTAACACTCGATATTCACTACTTTACGACTAGCTTTTCGAGGCCATTTAGGCAGTTTCATGAAACTGTCAAATGACATTGTTTTACGACGAAAAGCTATAATTTCATAATAAATCACTAAATGACTATCGTAGGAGGTTGTTTCAAAGTAAATACTTGTAAAGTATTTTATAACTTGACAATATGTCATAAACGTATATTTCGACGATAAACCTTATTTTCAAAAATGTACAAGTGGTATGGATATCATATGAATTTGCATGCACGGCATTGTTTCATGACTTACGTTAGAACACATCATTCATATTAGGTTGCGGATAGAGATCGCACCTCATTTCAGTGTATCTACTTTTGTCATCATAATCATTGCATCAAGTGAGTTCGTAGCCCCAATTTTACTCGTTTAATTGTTTTATAAACTCTTTGGGGGAGATACATGCTCAACTAATTGCTTTTACTTTACACTTTTATGAACTTAAACATCTTTTGTTTCACTCTATGTGCGCGTAAGTAGATTATGCCCGAACTAAATTGATCACTATCTTTTGAACGTTATTAGTTGAAACACTTTCCTTGATTTTGAACCCTTCGACATGTATATTTGAGCTCTTTTAAATTGATTCGGACCCTTTAACATATAAGTGAACACTTTGGACTTGATGTGAACCTTTTGACATATAGTTAAACTCTTTTAACTTGTACAAGGACCCTTTGATATATTTTAAACTTGTTTGATGTGATTTTGAACGCTTCGACTATCTTGAACCTTTTGATATTATTCGAGCTCTTTGACTATTCTGAACTTTTGAACTTGACTTAAATCTTTGAACTTAATTACGAACTTTTGAACGTAACTATTGAACTTAAATACAAACTTATGACTTGTTTGAACTTATTAAACCGTATGTGCTATGACCGCGACCTAAAGTCTCCCTTGTCCGGAGCATCACTATAAAGTCTACCATGTTCGGAGCATCACTATAAAGTCTCCCTTTTTCGGAGCATCACTATAATTCTCGCCATGTCGGTGGAGTGTTATCAATAATTCTCGCCTTGTCGGTGGAGTGTTCTCTATAATTCTCGCCTTGTCGGTGGAGTGTTCTCAATAATTCTCGCCTAGGTGGTCGAGTAACAAAGGAGTCTCCCTTGTTGGAGCAGTGCAAAGTCTCCCATGTTCGGAGCATCCCTGAACTATTATATACGTGGTGCTATACTATGAACTATTATGACAACGTATACTTGACTAATAGACATATTTTGGCAGTGGGTTGTGAACACACATGTTGCAAGTTTTGTATGGGCGGAACTTGGAACTGAGTGGATTTACAATGCCTTTGCTTTGAGAACTCATTTGACCACGTGTGATTGAACATTGTTAGGAATTAGAAATTCCAGGTATTAAAGAGTCGGTCACCTCAAGTATATGTAATCGTTAGAAAGCTCGTAGTCGTAGTTATTTTAAGCTAAGTAGTATTTAGTTAAGTAACACCGTGGAGGACGGACGGGTCTTTACCCACTGTATGCCTGATCCACAGCCCGTTGTGTGGCGTTTTATGTAAGACTATAAATACTCTCTACCTTGCAAGGTAGAGAGTTGGAGCTCATAATAATATCTTTCACTTTCTCTCACTAAGTTCCCTAAACCTCTAACTTTCTCTCTCTAGAATTCCACTTATACGCCCACTTTGTGTTATGGTTTGATGTGTAAGTGAAAACCAATATCCTACAATTGGTATCAAGAGCCATGGTTAGATCATATCTTGCACATCTTTGGATTTCTAGTGGTTTTTAGGTGGTTTTTGAGTTTGAAAAAGTTTAGCGGTTTGTGCATCATTTGGTTGATTTCTTGTGTTAAAGCTTGGATTTTGTTAGTACTTTTATGTTTAGAATCATCACAAGTGTTTAGGTTTTCATTTGGTAAGCTTGCATCATCTTGGTTGGGTTGTTTTTGGATTGAAAAGTGATGTTTGTGATGTTTTCTTGCTAGCGACTTGACCTACGGATTTCTTTCTTGCTAGCGACTTGCTTTACATTTTTGTAGCGAGTTACAGTTAGTGGAGTTAGCGACTTAGACCTAGCGACTAACAGTACAAGTAGTGGATACTCCACTACGGGTAGCGACTTGGTGTTAGCGACTTGGTAAGTAGCGAGTTGCTATTTAGCGACTTGATTCCTTAGCGACTTGTATCTTACCGAATTGCTGCCAAAATTTTGCTAGCGACTAGAGACTTAGCGAGTTGCTATTTAGCGACTTGTCTTTTTTTTAGCGACTTGGGACTTTAGCGACTTGGTGGAATAGCGAATTAGAAGATTGCGACTTGGTGCATAATTTTCTAGCGACTTGGGTGATTTCTTTACGGTTTTCTCTTGATTTAGTAAAATCCCGTGAAAGAATCTATTTCCCGGTTTAATCATAGAGTTATAAAATCCCGTTTAATTTGTCATCATGTCTACCAACGTTTCTACAATCATCTCCACTGTTGCCGAGGACGTTCAAGCAGCTGGTTCAGATACTCGTCCACCCATGCTTGACAGAACTGACTACGATTCTTGGGCTCAACGAATCAGATTGTACTGTCTTGGAAAGGAAAATGGTGTCAACATTCTCAAATCCATTGATGAAGGACCGTATCGAGTTGAGACGACTAGAGATGTACTTGATACTGCTGAAGATGGAACTCTGATTTACGGAATGGACAGACCAAAGATGTATGATGAGCTTGATGATAAGGAGAAAAAGAGATTCGATGCTGATATCAGGGCTTCTAACATTGTTCTTCAAGGTCTTCCTAAAGACATCTACAAGCTGATCAATCACAACACCGAAGCAAAGGCAGTATGGGATAATGTCAAGATGCTTCTCTCAGGTTCTGAATTAACTATGGAAGACAGAGAATCACAAATCTATGACGAATTTGAACACTTCAAGATGAAACCAAATGAGAGTGTCTATGAGTACTATGTGAGATTTCATAAGTTGGTGAATGATATGAGGAACATCAGAATGACTATGCCTAACATTCAGCTGAACTCTAAATTTGTGAACAACATGAATCCCGAATGGCACAAGTTTGTCACCTCTGTGAAGCTCACTAAAGGATTGAAGAATACAAACTATGAGCAACTCTATGCCTTCCTCCTTCAGAATGAGAGACATGCTATGTTTGAAAAAATGATTGTTAATCAGTTCAAAACCAACCAGGGAGAGACAAGCTCATCTAATGACTCAACTACCTTCTACTCAAACATCGGAATCACAACCAAAGCATCACAAGTCATACCCATGGGTAATGGTAATCACAAACTCATTCTTGATCCGATGTTCAAACAAGCTGATGCTGATGCACACGTGGGTAACATCATTAATCAACTTGCTCTTCTGATTAGTCAAAACATGAATTCTCTCCCACAAACCAACAACAACCTCAGAACATCATCTAACCCTCACAATCAAGCTACTGTTAAATATGGGAGGATCGTGGTGCAACCAGTTCAGGAAAGACAGTATGATCAGGGAAGAGGTGGAGCTGTTAGAGGTTATGTTGGTAATCAGAATCGAGGAAGGAATGGTAATCAAGGTCAAGCTAAGCCAATCAAATGTTATAACTGTGGTGGTGAGGGACACATTGCAAGGAACTGCACATCTCCAAAATGTCCTCAGAATGCTGATTACTTCAGAGATAAGATGCTGCTTATACAAGCTCAGGATAATGGTGCTGCTTTGGATGAAGAGGAATTGTTGTTTCTTGCTGAGGGCAATGCCAAGACCTATGATGCAAATATGGATGAGCAGCCTATTCAGGAGATAGGTCACAATCATCAGAATGCCTTTCAAGTCGCTGATTGTGATGCATACGACTATGATGTGGATGATGGACCTACTGCACACACAATTTTTATGGCTAGCATTTCTCCAATGGTTTCTCCCAAGGTCTCTTCTTCACCGCAAGCTGACCCATCCAAAGACAAACTCATCTCAGAGGTATTAAAACTATACGATGATGCTGATGTGCAAAAGATGCATGACAAAGTACAATCAACTGAAACTATTGAATCAAATATTGAAAATATGGGTAATATCAATGTTGTCCCATATGATCAATATGTGAAACAAAGGGAAAGTGAAGTTGTACCAAGTGATGCATCTTCTGCAGTCAACAATGACTATGTTTTTGATTAATACACTGCATGTGCCCCCGATGATTCTGTAATTTCTGAACTAAATGCCTATAAAGAACGTGTTGCTATCTATGAACAATGTGCAAAATTTGAGTTGACCTCTCGTGAGCAGGAAATGGATGACCAAGTGCGTACAATCATTAGAAAAAGTAATTTTCGAGAAGAAGTATTAAAACAAGAGTTAAATTCCTTGCAAGAAAAGCTTTCTAAAACTGCTAAGCAAAAACAAGAACTTCAAGAAAATGTGAAAATGCTTAAGCAAGAATTTAATGCTAAGGAATCAAAACTCTTGAAAGATTTTTCTAATCTGAAAACTTTGAAAAACAAACTTGAAAACAAGTTGTACATACAAGGGAACACCATTCAGACTGCTCACATGATCACTAAGCATAGAGTCTTAAGCGATAAGCATAGCATTCCCCTTGTTGAGGAACCAAATCCAGAGGTCATTAAAAGGGCTAGAAATGCTCATAAGGTTCTTTATGATGGTAATGAAATCCTTAAACCTAGACAGAAACCTAGCTGCGTTGAGTGCACTGAGGAAGATAAGAAATCAGATGAAGTCACTAGGGAAAAGATGAACAAGAAATTAGATGATCCTAAATGTAAAGAGAAGAAAATAAAGATCACACCCCATGATTACAAGAAGGAAAACTGGATTTCCTTGAACATGTTTAAGCCTCAGACATTGTTGACTCCCGAACAAGTTTTCTGGAAAATGGATTTAGATAAGCAGAAAGCTGAAAATATTGTTGAAACAAACCCTCCCCTTTGGAAAATGCCTAGAGCGACTGTGTATCCTCCTAATACACCAATGCATCTTGTTCCTAGAACAATTGCCACTAAAAGCAAGACCTTAATTAGCCAATATGTTATATTTCAACTATTTGTTGATTTTGAGAAAACTTGCAAGAAAAGGATCACACCCACTGGTATAACTGAAGGAGAAAGGGGTTTTGAGCAAATGAAAGAATGTTATTTAACTGAGGTCATGCCTTTCTTTAAACTTCTAAAAGATCACTTTGAGAGTCTTAAAAAGGGGATGGAAACTGATATTAAGGGAATGGAAAAAGAATTTGATGCAATGATAGTTGAAGTTAGTGACTATGAGCGAGCACTAAAATATAATGAGATTGAGAGGAAGAACTTGCATATACTAAATGAGAACCTGATTTCTGAATGTATTGCTCAAGATGTGTTTTTCACTGCTACAGATTGTTCTATTAATGCTTCTCAATTTCATGAATTATCTGTTGCCCTAAAAGTCTCCCATGATCGTGTCATTGAGCTTGAAAAAACTAATTCTGAACTAAACAAGAAAATTGAACTGGATGATCACGACAATTTGGTTAAACATTTTTCTAAACTAGAAGTTGAGCATTTTAATTTACAACTAAAATATCAACATCTTAAAGAAAATGTCAAAACTTCAAATATCAAGACATCCTCAGATGCTCCAGAGTTTGATGCACTTTTTCAAATTAACAAACGTGATGAACAAATTCAAGCTCATTGCAACACAATCAGAAAGTTGAAAGCCCAAATCTCTCAATAAAGGGTCAAACGAACAATATGACAGGCTCCCAAATGCCTCCTCCTTTAGATTCTCAGAATTCTCAAACGTTTCATCTTCAAAACCTAGTAAATGCATTACACAAGGAAAACGATAGTTTTCTAGAAGAAAATGAAAAGGTTAAATGTCATTTCAATGAGTTATTTGAATCAATAAAGGTCACTCGTAACAAAAATAATGAACAAATAGCTTCATTGCAAAAGGAAATTGAGAATCTGAAGAGTCAGGTAAAAGGGAAAATGCCAATGACCAATGGGGAGAATGGTGTATCAAAGGTTCACTCTTGTAATAAATATGCTTTGTCTGTGAAATATGTCCCTCCTCATCTCAGGAACAACAAACTTGCTGTTCAAACATACTTCTCATCCCTTAAGGATTGCCTAGAATGTCTGCGTGAGATTGTTGAAGAGGATAAGTTAGAGAAACCTCATGATAATGCAATTGGACATGCATGCTTATATGCCAAACGATCTCAAGAAATCCTAGAATGCTTGATCATAATATGCCCAAAGTCCTTAGGTGAGAGAGTTAATCCTTTGATTCCATGTTCGATGCCTAATGCCAAGTATGATATTCATTCGATGCCCAATGTCTTGAATGTGAACCTTAGTGTGCCTTTAAGTAGTTCAGATTCCAGATCTGTCAATGCTATGAAAGAGAACTCAAGTGTGCCTTCTAGGAGTACAAATCCCAACACTTCTAGTTTTAAGAAAGTAAACCTTAGTGTGCCTGCATGTAGTTCAGATCCTAGCACATCTAAACAGGTGATGCAAAGAATAGTAAAACCAACTAATGTTCCCATTCCCTCTACAGGAGTAATCAGTGACATTAAAAGGAGCATGTCAAAGTCTCAAGACAATACAAGGAATGATAGGACCTCGCAAGCTAAGAATGTGCACTGGAAAAGAGTAGAAGAACAATCTAGGAACTTTAAGTTTGAACCGAATAAAATGAATCGTGTTGATTCTAGTATTAGCCATAGGCGTACTGTAATTAATTCGAATTCTGATACTATTTGCAAACCTTGTATTGATGTCTGCTTGAATTCTGTTTCTAATCATGAATGTGGTGTTAATGTTTTGCCTCATGATGTTAATTGTCCAGTTAATATTGTTAATGCTAAAATTCATGCTAAGAAGGCTAAAAGGCAAAAACGTAAGAAAGTTAGAAAACAGTGGAAACCCACAGGAAGAACATTTAGTAAGATAGGCTATTATTGGATACCTGTTGGTCATAAGACTAATCAGACAATGCCCACTAGAAAATGGATGCCTACTGGTAGAACTATTCCCTTAAGAAGTGAGCACACTGTGAACAGGGCTAATACAGACTCTAGTACTGCATCTATTCACAATGATTCCATGGCCTTAATTTCTGATATGAATGTTTCTTTTTCTGATGTGGGTGTTCCAACCATTGTTACTAACCAAATGGAACCCATTCTTGCATGGGGATCCCAATTATCCAGTTATCCATTCTTGTCTGTGTTCAACTGCAGATCGTTCAAATCGTTCTGTGGTACCTGGACTCAGGCTGTTCCAAGCATATGACTGGCGACCGGTCACGGTTCATGAACTTCGTGAGCAAATTCATCAGGACAGTTAGATTCGGGAATGATCATTTCGGTGCTATTATGGGTTATGGAGACTATGTTGTTGGCAAAAGTGTTATCTCCAGGGTTTACTATGTAGAAGGTCTTGGTCACAACTTGTTCTCTGTTGGTCAATTCTGCGATTCTAATCTAGAAGTAGCCTTCAGAAAACATACCTGCTTCGTTAGAGAACTTGATGGTAAGGAACTTTTAAGAGGTTCACGTGGTTCAAATCTATACACCATCTCTATCGAAGATATGATGAAGTCTTCTCCAATTTGCTTGCTGTCAAAGGCCTCTAAAACAAAGTCATGGTTATGGCATCGTCGTCTCAATCACTTAAACTTCGGTACCATCAATGATCTCTCCAGAAAGGACTTAGTTGTAGGTTTACCTAGACTCAAGTATGAAAAGGATCATCTTTGTTCAGCATGTCAATTGGGAAAAAGCACGAAGTATGCCCATAAACCCAAACCTACTAACTCTGTCACAGAAGTTCTTCATATGATTCATATGGATCTATGTGGACCAATGAGGGTGCATAATATATTTGGGAAGAAATATGTGTTAGTTGTGGTTGATGATTACTCTAGATTCACCTGGGTCAAGTTCTTAAGGACAAAGGATGAAACTCCTGATATCATCATCAAACTCATCAAACAGCTGCAGGTTCGGCTCAACAAAACAGTCAAAATAATCAGAACAGATAATGGAACTGAGTTTGTCAACAAACAACTCAGTGAATTTTATGAAAGCATTGGAATCAGCCATCAAAGAAGAGTTCCACGAACTCCTCAACAGAACGGTGTAGTTGAAAGACGAAATCGAACTCTTGTAGAAGCCGCTAGAACAATGCTGATTTACTCAAAGGTTCCAATGTTTCTCTGGGCTGAAGCTATTGCTACTGCATGCTACACACAAAATCGTTCCCTGATTCACACTATTCATGGAAAAACTCCATATGAACTTGTCTACAACAGAAAACCTAATCTCTCTTTCCTTCGTGTGTTTGGTGCATTGTGTTATCCAACTAATGAGGGTCAAGACTTAGGCAAACTTAGAGCTAAAGCAGACATTGGAGTATTTGTAGGGTATGCACCTAACAAAAAGGGATATCGAATCTACAACAAAAGAACCCGAAATATCATAGAAACAATTCACGTTACGTTTGATGAGCTGACCGGTCAAATGGCTCCTGGACAATTCAGTTCAGGACCCGCACTTCAAAAACAGTCCCATTGGTTCATCCCTTGTTCCAAACTCTTCTCAAGAAACTCCATATGTACCTCCATTTGAAGATGATTTAAAGAAATTGTTTGATCCTATGTTTGATGAACTTTATGATCCAAGTACTAATGAGGTGTCGATTCCTACAACAGAGGCTGCTCATATTCCTGTGAATGAAGTCAATCCCTCAGTCTCAATATCTTTAAGTCAAGATGCACCTGCTGCTGATCCTTCAGTCTCATCAACAAATCATCATTCTTCAAATGTACATATTGGAACTGTTTCTGGCATCAATGATGAAGTTAATCCCTTTGCTACTCTTGAAGATGCTCCATTTGAAAACATATTTGCTCCTGAATCATCATCAGAACCATCTTCTTCAGGAGACATCGACTCTGCTACCTCAGTCCCTCAACAACTGCCACATCAACACCTTAGTAAATGGACTCACGATCATCCACTAGACAACATCATTGGAAATCCCTCTCATCCTGTATCAACATGGAAACAACTTGCAACCGATGCCTTATGGTGCTTCTTCAACTCTGTACTATCTAAGATCGAACCAAAAGATGTTAAAACTGCCATGAATGAAGATAGCTGGTTCAATGCCATGCAAGATGAAATTCATGAGTTTGATCGACTTGATGTATGGGAGTTAGTACCTGCTCCAGACTGTGCTATGATTATTGCTCTTAAATGGATCTTCAAAGTGAAACTTGATGAGCATGGTGATGTGTTGAAGAACAAGGCTCGATTAGTTGCTAAAGGATACCGTCAAGAGGAGGGTATTGACTTTGAAGAATCTTTTGCTCCAGTTGCTTGAATCGAGGCAATCAGAATCTTTTTGGCTAATGCTGCTAGTAAGAACATGGTAGTCTATCAGATGGATGTAAAAACTGCATTTCTGAACGGAGATCTTAAAGAAGTCGTCTACGTCAGCCAACCTGAAGGATTTGTGAATCAAGAGCATCCTTCTCACGTTTATCGTTTGAAGAAGGCTCTTTACGGTTTAAAGCAAGCTCCAAGGGCATGGTATGATACACTGTCAAAGTTTCTTCTATCTACCAGATTTAGCAAAGGAGCAGTTGATCCAACGTTGTTTACCAGGAAGTCAGGCAAACATTTAATTCATGTTCAAATTTATGTTGATGATATTATTTTTTCCTCGACAGACCCAATGGAATGTGATCGTTTTTCAAATGAAATGAGTTCAAAATTTCAAATGTCAATGATGGGACAAATGTCATTTTTATTGGGACTACAAATTTCACAAATTCCCGGAGGCATTTTCATAAATCAATCTAAATATGCAACTGAGATCTTAAAGAAATTTGGATTTGATTCAAGTGACCCTGTTGACACTCCCATGATTGATCGAACCAAACTAGATGAGGACCACTCAGGGATCATGATTGACCAAACAAATATCGTAGTATGATTGGATCCCTGATGTACCTCACTGCTAGTAGACCAGACATCTTGTTCGTTGTTTGCATGTGTGCTAGATACCAGGCTAAGCCTACTAAAAAGCACCTTGAAGCGGTTAAACGGGTCTTTCGGTATCTCCAAGGAACCATCAATATGGGTCTCTGGTACCCGAAGGACACCGGTATGTCACTAACAGCCTATGCAGATGCTGATCATGCAGGGTGTCAAGATACTCTTCGAAGTACATCTGGAGGTGCTCAGTTTTTGGGTGATAAGCTTGTGAGCTGGTCTTCAAAGAAGCAAATGAGTACTTCTATTTCCTCTACAGAGGCTGAATACATAGCCATGTCATCTTGTTGTGCTCAAATCTTATGGATGAGATCTCAATTATCTGAATATGGCTTTGAATTCAACAAAATCCCTCTGTACTGTGATAATAAAAGTGCTATTGCTCTCTCATGCAACAACGTTCAACACTCAAGAGCAAAGCATATCGACATTCGACATCATTTCATCAGGGAACAAGTGGAAAAAGGTGTGGTGGAACTCTATTTTGTGAGGTCTGAATATCAGTTAGCAGACATCTTCACCAAAGCTCTTCCAAGAGAACGTTTTGAGTTTATTCTTCCACGTCTTGGCTTGAAAAGCCTTCAACCAGAAACACTCAAACGTCTTCAGGAGGAAGACGAGGAGTAAAGGTCTATCTTCATCTATCTCTTGTATATGTCTATTCGAAAAACAAAATACAAAATTATAAAACCTTCAAAAATCAAATAGAAAAATATAAAACCTTCAAAATCCATAAAAATATGAAAAATTCAAAAAAAAAAAAAAAAAAAAAACTTCAAAAATTATTGTCAATTTGTTATGCTTTTTCTCGATTCGACAATATCTACGGTCTTTGTGCTGTCATTCAAAGAATGACACGGGACTTTAGATGTTGTTCGAATTCTTAAAAAAAAAAAAAAAAAAAAATCAAAATCAAAAAATCAAAAAATTATTTTTGGGAGAAAGAGAATCAATGGTTTATTGTCTCTTCAGGCAGTAACCCATTTTTAAAAGAAAGAACAGAGCCATACTTTATCATATTTTCAAAATTCCATGCTCTGATTCTATAAACATTTATCTGCTGAAAACTAACTGCTTTGAAAATAACTCGGACTCTATTTTTGATAATCATCTGGACTTATTTGTCAAAATATCAATCTCTCAATCAACAACCTATGTCATTGATTGAGGGGGAGAATGATTTCAATTAAATTAAAAAGTTATTTGGCATTAAATTGTTTTCAAAAGATATTCATGCATGTTTTATCAATGGAGTAAAGTTTTAAAATCCGATCCTTATCAGTTAAAACGCTTTCATAATCAAGTCACAATTCTCCTCAGAAGCTTTCAAAATCAATTTAAATCCATAAGAGATCACAAATCTCAAATGATTTGATAATTGTGATCGGGGGAGAATTTGTGATTTAAATTGGACTTAAACTGAGGATTCGGTAAATGGTTTTACAAGGATGTACATGTTATCCTCCCCGCATGTGACAAACGATTTCAAATTTTCCATTCACATGTTGACGGGGAGCATCTATCTTACACCTATGATTTGAAACGCGATCATTTATCTCAATGTGCAGGTTCCCTCTAGTATGTGCAAAACTCCTTTCAAACCTTGAGGCACATATTGAGGGGGAGCAAAAGTATGAAAACCTCATCCTTCCCCAAAATACTTTATCTACTTGATTTGATCAGGGATGAGATGTTGATATCTTTTAGAAAATGGTAATCAAAGAAGTTAATTCTTCCTCTTGCCTCCGTGTGCAAAATGATTTCAAACATTTGATGCACATGTTGAGGGGGAGTCCTCATTCTAAAAATATCAAAAACAATTCAGGTACAAAATGCTTTGATAATACATCTTAAGTATCTGGATTGATTTTCAAATGGTTTTCAATTGGTTCTAATGGTAGATGAACAATACCAAATAGACCGACCAACTTTACTTTAAGTGATATAAGGATGATAAGGATAGGTATTGGTTCCCATGATCCGCCAGAACCGGAGGGATCTACCCAGGGACAATCCACTAGTTAGTATAGAAGTACTTAGGTATGATGATAAAAGGAGAAAAGTGAGATATGGGAAGAGTGCGGACTGAGGCAGAGCAAGTACTGGAACAAACCCAACAAGGTTCTTGCAATGAAGTCTCGGTAAACACTGAAGGGGTTGAAGAATTAAAAAGAATTGAATGAGAAAAGGGTGAAAACAAATAGCCCTCCATTTATTCAACCTTAGGGCAGAAACCGGGTTCAATTCATATGCTACTGATGGTAACATCGGTATTGAAGACAAGACGTCATGGACCCAGTGACGCACTGCACTTCAACTTTCCAAACCACTCAAGATCCTCTTAAAAGGACTTGTTTCATTCTCACGGGGAACCAACATTATCTATCGACTTTCTCTTAGAGATTTTTGATATTGAAGAAGGAGACCCTCTCCCTAGTCTCCGGCACAGGATCCAAATATGCACAAATTGAGTCTAGAGCCACGAGATCATCGATAAATATCATTAGGACACTTTCAATGAAGACTCTCTATTTCACACAATGTGGAAAGAGAGATTATATCTTGAGTCCTACGCATTATCCTTGTGGTTTTGCCAGAACATCCGAGTGATATGTGAACATATTCACAGTGAAGATGGAAAACCTTCTGGAGCCAACATCAAACAAGCTCCTGGTAGGTGGCATGTGAGATCTATTATATAGATCAACCATGTGACAACTGAACAAAAACAATGGGGCGATTCAATCTCTTGAATCAATCTTGGTTCAGGTTATGGATTGACGGATACCTTTGAAAAATCAGTCTTTGTGCTTAATAACTCTTTTCTTGAGCACATCGACCGTGTACTAATTTTTCAAATCAAAAGGTGTTTTTATGATTGATAATTGATTTTCAATAAAACCTTCATTGTATTGCAAAAACAATTTCTATTGAGCAATACACGATTGTTTTTCAAATCTCTTTTCATCAATCAGTGGACTTAAATTCGCTGGTTCACTCACTCCGTGTTGTCTTCTTTGAGATGTTCCGGTTTGAGAATAGCTAGAGCAGCTGCGAAACCCTGTCAAGGAAATTCTTCAGAATTATACCTGATCACAGGCAATACTTGTACTAATCAACGGGGAACCGTGGGCCGTGTACCTCAATTCAACGAAAATGATCAAAGACACTTTCGTGTGCTTTTTTGCTAACTGTTTTATGCAGGTACATCCTACGTTTGCAGCTGATTAGAATGAAGTGGTCAATCCATAGCCGCATGCTCACACAATACATTCATCTCTCAAGAAATCATGATAAGTGCATCAATGACTCTGATATTTTCACTCCATGCTTCTGCTACGCTGCTGCCAATATCATGAATTAACGAAAGCTTTCGTTACTCTGATGAGAAGATATCATGATCCAGAATGTGAGCATGTCAGTCCGAATGTCACAACATCACAATATTCCAACACCACAATGGATGTCTCAGAGATTTTTGATAGCTGATGATCTCAAAAGCTGGCTCAAAATTATTATCACGTGGATCAGTAAAAGACCTCCACTTGGATTAACCAAACATGCAATGAGAAGAATCAATGACTACGAGCTTCGGAGCAAAGTACTACATCAAGAATGCAAGAACAATTTTTAATGTAATATCTGTTTGTATTCAATGTAATTTTAGTACATGATTGAGGTGACCTCCCTTAGGGGGAGATTGTTAGGAATTAGAAATTCCAGGTATTAAAGAGTCGGTCACCTCAAGTATATGTAATCGTTAGAAAGCTCGTAGTCGTAGTTATTTTAAGCTAAGTAGTATTTAGTTAAGTAACACCGTGGAGGACGGACAGGTCTTTACCTACTGTATGCCTGATCCACAGCCCGTTGTGTGGTGTTTTATGTAAGACTATAAGTACTCTCTACCTTGCAAGGTAGAGAGTTGGAGCTCATAATAATATCTTTCACTTTCTATCACTAAGTTCCCTAAACCTCTAACTTTCTCTCTCTAGAATTCCACTTATACGCCCACTTTGTGTTATGGTTTGATGTGTAAGTGAAAACCAATATCCTACAAACATAAACTAGACATATTTTGGCAGTGGGTTGTGAACACACAGGTTGCAAGTTTTGTATGGGCGGAACTTGGAACTGAGTGGATTTACAATGCCTTTGCTTTGTGGACTATTCTAAATGACCAAAAACCTTGCCTTTGCTGCATAAACGTTCTTTAAAAGCCTTACTTGTTAAACAAACTCTATGAACTCACTCAACCATTGTGTTGACACTTTTATCATGTTTTATCTCAGGTATCTAAGGCATTCACTTCATGGCATGCATGTGGACCTATCATAGAGTCGCGATGACGACGCGTCTCACATATATTTTATGCACTTAACTATCGCTTGATTGTAACAAACTCATTTTGGTATATTGGAAATATTTTGGGACCTATGTTTTGTAAACTCTGATTATTTTACTTAATCAAACGATATTTTCAAAATGACACTTTAGGTCATTCGATATAACTGTAACTTTGATGCTATGACAGTCATCCCCCAGGAATTCCATTCCGCTGCAAAACAGGTAATTTGGGGGTGTTACAGTAGGGTAGAAGAAGTAAAGAGTGTATTTGGGAACAAGAGTGAAAATAACTTGGAAAAGATGATTCTTGATCACATTGAAGAATCAAAGGAATGTGACGAGAGGATATAAAAAATGATGAGAAAATTCATAGAGAGCACGGTATCTTCCCTAAAGATTCATGAAGAACGGATCAAAGGCTTGGAAAAGAATGTAGACTTATGCTCAAAAGCCATTACGGATTATCTTGTTACGCGGGATGAAGAAATTGTCAACTCGGTTGAGACAGTTTCTGAGGAGCCAACTACCTTATCTGATAAGGTCAAAAGAAGAATTAGCAAGGAGAAACTCTTACTTCATGATATTGGAGCTCTTCAGGTAAATATCCCTCTAATTAATCCCATTAGAACTAATCTTAACAAAGTTTTTCAGGAATTAAGTAATGAGAAGAATGATCTCGATGAGATGATTCGACTAAACGAAAGGTGTTCAGCAATTCTAAGAAATGAACTGCCACAAAAGGAAAAAGACCCAGGTTGCTTCACTCTTCCTTTCTTGATAGGGAATATTAATATGTGTAATGCCTTAGCTGATCTTGGGGTGAGCATTAGCATAATGCCTCGTTCAATGTTCTTACGGATAGGAATCAGAAGTCTTAAGCCGGCAAAAATGAAAATAGAAATGGCGGATCGATCCATGCAATCACCTTTGGGGGTTGTAGAAAACGTATTGGTAAAAATCAACAAGTTCCTCTTCCCATTGGACTTCGTTATCCTGGATATTCCCGAAGATAACAGGATACCTATCATTTTAGGAAGACCTATGCTCGCTACTGCCTATACGAAAGTTGATATCTTTGCTCGAAAGATGACACTTGAAGCTAACGGGGAAATTTCTACCTTCAGATCTAATGAACTTCTTCCCATCCCTCAAAAGGTTTGCGCAATTGACCCTAACGGCGATTTTGGTGATGCGTTGGAAGAATTTCTAAGTGAATCCTCGAAGACTCCTTCAAATCCTGACAATATTGCTTCGGGAAAAGATTTTGATGTGTTTGTCAACTTTGAAGAAGAAGATAGTTTGGGAATCCGTGCCTACGATTTTTCTAGTGACATCGACATGTTTCATTGGCACAACAATTCTGAGGAGACTTTTTCACGATCTTATCAACCTAAGTTTTATGAGATGGGAACTCGAATCCATCATAGGAACCCCTATAACTTGCAGATTTCATGTAAAATAGGGTTCGTCGACTTCCATCCCTGTTGGAATCACTCCTAAACTATATTTCAAGTGTTAGTAATCAATATGTAATAGGTTGCTTAATTAGGCTTTTATGTTAGTATAAATGGCAAGGCTTATGTAGAAAGCCCATGAGCCTTGGCCCAAGTCCAATAAGGAAGGAAGGGAACTTGTAGTGTTGCCCTAGTCCCTTCCCGTGTAAATAGTGTTGTAAACTCCCATTTGGGAGTTGGTTGTTCATTTCACTTCAATACCTACGCCTAAACATTTCTCATTCATACGTGTATTGTGTGTGTGTTTGTTCAACAAATCTATCTTCATCTTATTTCTTACATATTTTTACTTGTGTTACATTATGGTGACCTAATAGTGGTATCAATCGCCATTTAGTTGGGTGAAACAATTTTGTTTCTTGAAGTATTTCACTATACGGGTGGGTTTTAAGCATATATACTCTCATACGCTTAAAAGCTCTACTTTTTACACTTAAAAACTCAAGATTTTTGTGGTTTAAGGTTTATTTAGTGTTAAAGTTTAAATTTTTAGCATCAAGTTTCAAACTTTATGTGTGTAGAATAGTGTTTGATTGATTTTGAGTTCGTGTAGTTATTTCTACGCGTAAGGGTTAAATTGGTTTTGGATCATCAAGTTTCAAACTTTATTATTATTTTGGTGATATTGAAGCTATTTCATCATTAAAATCAAGTTTCTAAACACTTTTGAGCATAAAAATCAGTTTTTGGTAAAAGTGGTACTTTCTACTCGTAACAAAACCTTATTCTTACTCGTAAGCACAAAGTTACGCCTAAGCCTCAGTTTACGCCTTAGGATGTCCTCATTTGATCTTCACTACTGTTGGTTTACTCAGTGTTTTCTTGCTTGGATAAGCCTGAAAACACTTCGACTTTGGATATCTTCTACACTTGGATAAGTGTAAAGGATTTTTTGGGTAAAACCCTATTCTTACGCCTAAGCATAAAGCTTACGAGTAGAAATTCCTTTGCCTAAGCATTTCCTACGCTTAAGCTTGTCTTACGCCTAAGGAAGTATTACGCATAAGATTCTTACTCATAAGCCTTTGGTTTACGCTTAAGACTAGCTTTATCTGTAGTTTACGCGTAAAACAAGTTATACGCGTAAGCTTCAGTATACGCGTTAGTTGGGTATTACGCGTAAGGTACTTTCTACGCATAAGCTATTTTTTCTACGCTTAAGGTTACTTCATCAACAAAGTTCCTACGCTAAAGAAGAAGCTCGGGCGAAAGCTGAGAAAGAAAGGATTCGGATTGAGACTGACAGTTACATTCAAGACAATCCTGAACATAACCCTGAAGAAACTTCTGAACCACCCAAAGACCCTGAGCCATCTCATGACTCATCATCTCATTCATCACCACCACCATCCAAAGATACTGCCACCAGAACATCATCCAAATCAGTCAAGAAACCGACCGACACTTGGGCATCACGTGCTAAGACCAAGATTGTCAAAGCTATCAGGCAAGCAAGGAAATGAAATGTAGTTAACAAGAAATTGAATCAGCTGTCCGGCAGAGTAAATTTACTTCAAGATGTGATAAACGAGTTCTCGGAGGAAAGAGAACAGATTCAGCAATTCCTCAACCGAGACATTCAAGGGGAAATGGATAAGACGATTAGGGAATACACTCATAAGTTTCTTCTCGACACCGTCCCTGGAGTCACAAGAGAGATGTTCGCCAGAAAACTCTATCCACATCTCATGTCATTGGTCAAGCATACACTGTCTAATACCCCTACGGTCATGGAAATTAAACCAGTTCTGTCTCCTGTTGTCACTGATGCAAAATTGATCTCTAAGCTGGTTATGCAAATGTCTCAACGATTTGCAACTTTCACTTCTGACGAAGCAAAACTTTTTAAGGCATTACGAATCAAAACTTGTAAAGAGTCGGCTGGTCAAGTGAAGAGACTAAGAGATGATGACGATGCGGACAAGGATTCCGAGCCTAAACATCAAAAGAAAACATGAGAATCCTCTTCCATGCCTCCACCACCCCCAAGAACCACCACCACCACAAGCTCTTCTCAACGACCTCCTGCTAGTGATAAACCTAAGGACTTTGAGTCTTCACCACCATCGAAGAAAATCGGTGATCATTTCTAATACACTGGTGGTGACGACGAAGAGATTCATGAGCCACAACAACCCTCCTCATCTACAACATCAACCAAGCAGCAACCAGAATCATCATCAAAACCTAAGAAAAAGAAATCCAGCTCTGTCGTATCATGGTTACATGAAGATGAAACTGAAGGATATGAATGGTTTAGCCAGCTTGTTGATTCCACCCTTCGATTACCAGAAGGCCAAGAACCGGTAGATGGTCGAACCATGGAGCACGTCAAGATAATTCAAGATAAGTTCAAAGTGAAGAAAATGACGAAAGGGGAGTTACGCCAAATAAAAGGCGAAGCATTTCAATTGCTAAAGGACAGCTCCGATAGTGCTATTGAAGTAGAATATCATCTAGATAACATCGCACGAGCCATGTCCAACAACATTGATTGGCTCAACCCTGAATCAAACATTGACTTCACAAGACCAGACAAGGCTCCATACTTCACTGACTGGACCAAACCACTACCAACCATTGGTCGACCTGATCAACCCAGAATTCCCTACCAATACTTCTTCAACAATGACCTGGAATTTCTTTAACACGATAGCGATACAAGCAAGAAATACGCTACGTCACTCACCTTTAGCATTCCAGCAGCAGTCTTCTCAAATAATGTTACCATCGAGGAAGAAGCCACAAGAATGTTTGTTGATAAGGTGGTGAATTATGACCTCGATGCACAATATGGTATTCATCATTGGCCTCCAAGAAGAAGACTTTACTACGGAAGCTGCCATGTTCAGAAATCCAACAAAGAGGTGTTCAGTGACAAACGGATCGTTGCTATCATGAATGTCAGTCTGGCTACGAAGTGGGGTTACTCATTCCTGGAGCATATCAAAGTCAAACGCCAAGACGAGCAAGAATATGATTTTACTGAAGCTGATTTTCCGAGATTGTCACTAAACGACATTGAAGACATGTATCTGGCTAAGGTACAAGGTCGCATGAGACATTTCTCCACCAACATCCAGATCCAGTATATCACATCTTTGTTGATATTCATTAGAAGCAAAGTTATCCAGGAACGTGTTGAAGATCTTCAACTCGCCGTAGAATCATACCAGAAACAAGTCAATCTCACTAAACCATTGCTACACTTTCCCGGCATCAACCGACTCTCACAGTACACCATTATGAAGAAACCAACGTTCGGAGTTGTTTACCACAGTGAACTTCACCACAACTGCTTTATGGCGTACAATGAGCTTTACAAGTTTTGTGATCACACTCTGAAGAAGGTTCGTGATGGGTTAGCGTATCGGTTGAAGGAGATTCACGAAGGCATTGGGTCGTAGAAGAGGTGGAATTCTAGAGAAAAGAGGGATGTCAAGAAGTTTATCAAGTGGATTGATGAAAGGTTGTTTCATAGGGATGAGATGCGGAGGCTAGAGAGCTTTGTGGGTGGCAGGGAAATTTTCATTATTACGGGTTATCAACGTCAAGAGAAAACTCCCGGTCTCATTGAAGGATTGCCTGGTACTCCTTAATTTGTTTCTTTGATTGATATTTGGATGATATGTTTTGTATAATTGACTATGGCTTGTGCACACAAAATAGTGTACAACCCGTACTTGTAATGAAAGAACCATGTGGTACGCTTCAGTGCCACAATCTTATAAAAGGAGCGAAAGCTTCTTACTTTTGAGTAAAACTTATCAAAACTTTCATTTTTCAAAGTTTTGCTCAAAATAACAAGTACTTCCCCTTATGTTTTCAAAATCTCAAAAGTTAATATTACTTGTTGAGGGGGAGTATTTGCTAAAACAAATCTTCTTCGTGGAAATCTTCCCACAAAACTCGAAATGGTCATATTCGATATCAAAATTTTCATCAAAAATAACATTTATATATGCCATTTTTGAGGGGGACAAAAATTATGTGATGTGAAATACGTTGTGGATTGCAATTGAATCCGTGTGCCAATGACTTAACCAATGAATTGACGAGCTAATAAATGTCATTAATCGAAAAGACTTATCCGGGACGGGTAATAATTTCAAGCTAGCTCGCTAGTGATATAAATGTGTCTTGCAAGGGACTTGTCCGAGTAGAATGTACCATCCGAGAAACTCTTGGTAGACATGAACTTTGACGGTCAAACCTCCTCAAAAGGGAGTGTTTACAACTTCAAGCTGACCTAGTCAGTGATGTAACTATGTCTCGCGGGGGATTGTCTATCTTGAGTCGATCAATTCAAAAGTGCGAACTCTACCCTCACTGTGCAGATTTCTGTCAAAACACTTGGGCACATGTGGAGGGGGAGTATTTCTGAAAATACAAAACTCTCGAAGTGTTATAAAATGTTTTCACTCAGAAACACTTTGAGAGATTTTTGAGAAAATGGTTTTATGGCAACGTAGGATAGTCATGGAGTTATAAGGTGACTAAGGTTAGGAATAACCGTCCTATGATCCGCCATAGCCGGAGGGATCTACCCAAGGACACCACCAATAGTTAGAACTTAGAAGTCCTTAGGTATGATTATAAAAAGGAGAAAATGAGAATTGGAGAAAGAAAGAGTTAAAGAATTAAAAAGAAATGTAAAGAAAAGGGTGAAAAGAAATAGCCCTCCAAATTATTCAACTTAGGGCAGACACCGGGTTCAATTCATATGCTACTGGTTGTCACTAGATTACACCAGTATTGAAGATTAAAGTCGTCATGGACCCAGTGATGCATGCACTAAACCTTCTTAGCCACTCAAGTTTCTCTTAACAGAAGCTTGTTTCATTCTTACAGGGAACCCTACGTAAACTATCGACTTTCTGTTAGAGATTGCTGGTATTGAAGAAGGAGACCCTCTCCCTGGTCTCTGCTCAGGAAAACCAAAGCGCACTATTGAGTCTAGAGCCACGAGATTCATCATAAGATCTCTTAGGAATGCTTGACATTTCATCACTTGACGTTTAACATTAAGGACGCAAGTGATACAATTATAGAGTCCTACACAGATCTTAGCAATCTGTTGAGAAAATTTATGAGGGGTTCACACATGTGATCCTCAATGATTGAATGGAAACTCCTGCCAGGATCAACATTAAATAGCCCTGATAGCAGGTCACTTCGGTAACTCCTTGTGGGTTACGCTTAGTGTTGTCTCAAATGGTCTACAGTCGTGGGGTGATGCTTCGGTGTACCTCAGTGACTCACCTGAACTGTAGGTGTACTTCGGTACATCGTGTTATCCCACTTGTGGGACTCCAGTTCAGGAACAGCCTTAGCGAGAACTAGAGATGTGTTTTCACACTATGCTGTTAACACGCTCGAAGTTCAAACTTGTAAGCGCTGGATTATTACTAACCCATTTTTATGTTTTCTTCTTATGGATGCTCCTGGGAGATGATCGTGTTGATTCTCCACATGCTCATACCAACAACAACATAATTTGAAGTTCTCTCAAAAGGCAACACAAAAGTCAGAATGGTTCTTCCTCAAAGCCAAAGAATCTACAAAGTTTAAAGACTTAAGAGAACTACATCAAAACTAAAATCCAACATCAAAGAGCGTGTGAGCATGTTGGGGAAGGACGTGGAGACACCTGAGCAATGAAGCGGACCTGATGCAGACAACAACAACATAACATCATCATATCCACACCAGAACAAAGAACAAAGAACAAAGATATATAAAGACGTCAAAGCTGAAATCTTCAAAGAAAAACAAGATCCTCACACTGAGGAGATTGTTGGAATCAAGATACTTCTTCTCACAAGAAAGAAGAATGTCAGAAGACGTCAAAACAACTATTACATTCCACACCAACAACTTTTCATGAATTACTGAAGTCATTAATTACCAACACTTAGGGGGAGATTTTTGGAATAACTCCTAAACTATATTTCAAGTGTTAGTAATCAATATGTAATAGGTTGCTTAATTAGGCTTTTATGTTAGTATAAATGGCAAGGCTTATGTAGAAAGCCCATAAGCCTTAGCCCAAGTCCAATAAGGAAGGAAGGGAACTTGTAGTGTTGCCCTAGTCTCTTCCCCTATAAATAATGTTGTAAACTCCCATTTGGGAGTTGGTTGTTCATTTCACTTCAATACCTACGCCTAAACATTTCTCATTCATACGTGTATTGTGTGTGTGTTTGTTCAACCAATCTATCTTCATCTTATTTCTTACATATTGTTACTTGTGTTACATTATGATGACCTAACAATCCCTTCATTGACACAAAGTCCCCGGTAAACATCATATCAAAAGAATGTTACAACAAAGTAATGATAAAAGAATTGGAGTATAAAGGGGACAATTTTCTGGGGATTGCAACAAATGTTCATGTTTTTGTTGGAACGCATTTATTCTTGGTCGATTTTGTGGTATTAGATGACACTAGCGATTTCGTGAAAGATGGACTCTCCGGAGTAATTTTCGGGAAACCCTTTCAAGAATTATCTGGGCTAGATAGGAATGAAAAGGAAGGGCTAGTGTGGTTGAAAATTGGTGACGATAAAACAGTTTTCATAATGCCAAGAACTGTTAAGAACTTTAAGAGTTGCACAAAGAAGCAATTAAGCCATGCGCGGCCAATACTTGACATAAGTGACGAAGATGAGGCCAAAGGAATTAACCACCCGTACCAAAAGATCAAAAATTTCTATTTGGGGTGCTTAGAACTTGGCGTGGATTTTAAACGGGATGAGAATCTCATCAGTTGATTCAGCGTGGAGATTGCCATATCCACGAAATGAGAAACAAACATTTTTAGCCGTGGCTTTGAGTCTAACTTATAGACTCGTTAATAAAGAAAAGTCCTCATTCAGGAGACAACCCGAATTATCCTTTTTATTTTTTATTATTTTTATTTCTGTTGGATTTTGTGTATTTAATCATTTTTGCAGGAAACAGAGAAGATTGCAGAAGCAACTAACTTGGGGACAAGTTCAGTCCATCAGTTACGGCGTAACTCATCCCCATGATTACACAGTAACACATCTCCAGTAGCGATCTTCTCCAGAGCATTACCAATTATGGCTTAATCCCATGTATTGGTTATGCCGTAGCTACCCTCCATTAGTTTCTACCATGTTTTGCAATAATTATGGTGCAACTCCTTCTAGGAGTTACAACGTAACTATCCTCCAGTAATTAATTCTTTCTTTTTAAACACAATAACCTTGTAATAGTTTTCAAATGAACTTTGTGGGTATGTTCCCTGTAAGCCATCACGAGACTACACTCTTCCATTTAGGACACCAAGTGGTTTAAAAGGCTTGTTGCATACGCTAAATGCAACTGTGATTCTACGAAAGTGAGTTAGATTTCTTTTTATTTTCGTTTTTCTTTTTTTAGAATTATGCTTGTTGGTAGTGTGATTTCAGGGAATGAAGTTTGCTCGTGATGCTTAAGTGAAGGCACAATTCTTTTCGTGGGCCTTCTTTCTTTTTGGAGTGAATTTCAGGGAAGTTCTCGCTCTAATTCTATTTTCTCTTCACCTTTATTTAACGTTTAGTACAAAAGGGACTTTGTACATTTCAAGTGGGGGGACGGGTGTAGAATTATCTCTTGAACTTTATTTTGAAAAATTATGCCATTTTTAAAATTTTTACATGTTTTTCTTAACCTAACTAGATTAGACCTTAGCCGAGAACATTATAACCCTTGATATTATATGGTGAGATTAGCCTTATCTGTTTCCAAATATTTACCCAAATCCACCAAATTATGAGTGTGCCGGTAGCTTGTAAAATTTAGAACTTGGCCTTTGCATCGTTGCAAGAGCATAGACGAGGTATGTTAAGTTCGCTTAATGTATTTGGAATATTCAGTTTAAGAAGGCAATATTATAGGATTATCACCCAAATAGCCTATCCTTGTGTGTCTATCGATTAGTCACCTCGACTTCTCGACCCCCATGTTAAACCCTTTTGTTGCACTCACCTTTAGTGCAAGATACCCTTAGATACATCCGTTTGAGCCATTCCATTAATTTTGTTCACCCAACATATTATTTCGATACACCCATTCACCTTAGCATACCGTGTAGTCTTAACTTGTGATCGGGAAGTCATTGTTTGCCTAAGTTCAAGGTTCAAGTAGAGAGGTTCAGAAATCATGCTTTTGTCAAAGACATATATCTCAAGATCATTAAAGACCCCCCAAATGTTCATGCTATGTTCATCTCAAGTGGGGGGATGTTATGTTTAGTTGTGAAAAAAAAATGAATGAAAGTGATTCGAAAAAAAAAAGTTATAGTTATTTGTTGATTGTAAAGTGAAAAATTATAAGCACTATGTTTCTGAGCTCATCAAAGACTTAGTATCGAGGAGGCCACCTCGGTCACATTTGAAGAATAAAGTTGGCAATATTGCGCCAACAGTTTAAGAACAGGTAATGTGCCCATCATGACGTCCGTTATTTGCACATCTACTGTGTACATCATGATCCTGTTTCTTATCCTTGAAACTTGAACTTTGGATGAACGGTAAGTGGTGATGACTTGGTTATAGATTTAGACTACTTGCTTGTTATTTTTACTTTACACCGATTATATCCCATGTCTTATCCTACCCTTTAGTCATGAAGCGTGTCTAGGTGATGAAGCGATAAATCTTTGGTGTCTTGGCCATGGAAATTACTCATATATCATTGATTTTTTCCACTTTTTCGTGACATGTTAGTAATGACGATTCACCCTTAACCTTTGTCGTGTCTACCCATATTGCCTTTCGAGAATTGTTTAGTCCTTAACTCTAGTGTTGGAGATTTGTGTAACCGCCAAGCTTATGATAGAATACATGCTATGATTGTGCTTTGAGTGATCACCCCGAAATTGACACTTAGATTAGTTGAGAGATTTTGAGTGTTTTGTTCCTATTTCGTGAGGTGTTCGGCTTTGTTTTATTCTAGCATAAGGGATTTTTAAACTTATATTTTCCAGGTAATGGGAGATATCTTTTTAGAAATTTATCTAATAAGGTCTACTTGAGGGTAAGTAGAGTTCAAGTAGGGGGATATTTGATAACATCAAATAGTCCTAAATATTAAGTGTCAATTTCCCCCGATAATGCTTGTATTTTATATCATTATATGGATTTACGATTGTTTTTATTTATATTTCACTTTCAGGTAAATTACGAGCATTGGAGCTAAAGAGACGCGGATTTGGATAGTTTATTGAAGATATATGATAGTGTGCCCACTGTGATGTAATTACAGCGTAACTCCTATCTCACATAATTCCGTAACTAATGCGTGACTCAGAAGGCCAACTCAGCAGCAAATTACGGTGTAACTCCATCTTAGGATTACGCCGTAACCAATTAGGTCAAATGATGTTCCACGCCGCTGCAAGCTATGTCGTAACTCCTTCCAACAATTACGGTGTAATCATACCAAATGAGAAATGTATTGAAGATACAGCGTAACCTCTTCCAAGTGTTACTTCGTAACATGCTTAGCGAGAACATCGTAACATGCTTAACTAGATCTCGCCTATAAATACCAGCCCTAATTTCTGCAAATCACATTATTCACTCCACACCAAAAAGCAGAGAACATGAGTAGGGGACCAAAGGCGGATCTTGAAGAGCATACGGAGCCATCTCCAATGGACAACTCACTCCCAAACGATAAGCATTAGCGATTATCTTTCTTTTTACTTTCGATTCATGTATCTCATTATGTCAAACATTGAATTGATTTTTTCATTTAATATGATCGGCTAAGCACCTTTGGTGCTAGCCAAGTTATGATTCCTTAATTGTTATGTTTATGTTTACATTGTTTCCGTATAATTGTTTCTAGTGTATGCATGCATAGTTTGTTGGTAGCCACCCTTGTTTCGGTAGTTTTGAATGGCGGTAGTGTCTAGTTGCTTAGGAGAATAGACCAACTGACCAAGTAGACTGAGTGGGAAGTGTTGGGATATGAAAGTGCTGAAGATATGAAAGTACTAAAGACATGAAAGTACTGTAAACTGCAAAGTACTGGAAACAGTCAAAGAGCAAAGTACTGCTAAAGATAAAGTCAAAGTACTGCACTACGAAGTCAAAGTACTGCAAGAACAAAAGAACTGTTATATTCGTTTATGGAAAGAATTGTATTCTATGTTTAGATTACTTGTTGTACAAGGTTACAAATTGTAAACCGACTAGGATATCCTTGAGCCTATAAAAAGACTCCTAGATTGGCATTAGAGGTACGATTCCAAAAAGAGTTTTAGAGTTTACGAATTAGTGTTTTAGAGAGAAGTTCGATTATCTTAGAGTTGTATTAGAGTATCTGCATAATAAGCAGATTTAGAGTTTATAATAAAAGTTATTCTTCTTAGCTTTGTTAAGTAAATTCCGCGTACTTGATAAAGATTGCTCAGTGTTTCTTTGTTAATAACTTAGGATTTATCCGAGGTTATTAAACCTTAACAAGCTAGTTTAAGTTAGTTTGATTAAAGTATATCAATCCAACAAGTGGTATCAGAGCTTGTGTGGAAACTCTGACTTGGAAGAAACCCTACTTCAACTATATTCAAGATGTCGACTGAAGCTGTTCCACCACCCTCAATCACCTCGCTCAGAATTCCAATAATCAAGAAGGGAGAATATGATCTCTGGTGCTTGAAGATGAGGCAGTATATTGCCATTACAGACCATGCTCTATGGAATGTAATTGTTAATGGAAATGAGGTAGTTCTAGACCCTATTAATATTCCTGGACAACCTATAGCACCAAAGGCAGTCTTACCAGCAGCAACCCTAAGGAATCAAGAGAAGGCACTAAACATTCTCTTATCTGCCATTCAAGATGGCCATCTTCTCAAATTTCATGATGCTAAAGATGCTAAGCAGCTCTGGGCTGCTCTCAAGACCAGATTTGGAGGGAATGAAGCCTCTGAGAAGATGCACAGAAATTTGCTGAAGCAACAGTTTGAAACTTTCACAGTAGGTGAAAGAGAGAGTCTTGATGCTGCATATGATAGGTTTCAAAATCTCCTAAACATGTTGGAGTTATACAAGGCAGAAGTGTCAGTTGAGGATGCTCAAGGAGTTTGCCATCTACATGGCATGTGATTGCTACAATGATCAGAGGACAGCAAGGTTTGGATGTCATGGACTTTGATGATCTCTATCATCAACTGAAAGTGTATGAGCATGAGATGAGTGGTCAACCAAATTCCAAGTCTCATAGTATTGCTTTTCTATCATCTGAAAAGAAGAGCAGTACTTCAATCAAAAGTACTGCTTCTCCTCAAAGTACTGTTTCTCAAAGTGCTGCTGTTTACAACCCCCCTTCATATGCTCAGCAGGCTCTACCATCTACCACTTTGCACTCAGATGAAGTTGTGTGCTCATTCTTTGCATAACAAGCCAGTTTACCTATCACTTATGAAGAGGATCTAGCACAGATTGAAGAAGATGCACTTGAAGAAATTGATATCAGGTGGCAAGTTGCTATGATCACTGCAAGGATCAAAAAGTACATGAAAAAGACAGGCAAAAACATTGATTTCAAACCAAAACAAGGAATAACTTTTGACAAATCCAAAATTGAATGCTTCAATTGTCAAAAGACTGGTCACTTTGCAAGGGCGTGCAGGTTTGCTAAGTATCAAGCAAACAGAACATCTGAGAAGCCAAAACTTGAGCTCAAAGAAATTCCAATTACTGAAACAAAGGCTTTGGTTGCTCAAGAAAAGTTATCAGAAGTTGACTGGAGTGAAGAGTTTGATGATGAACCAGTGACTTACTGTATGGTAGCAGTGGAAGATGCAGTTAAAGACACAGTGGAAAATACATTGGACTGGAGCACTGCTTTTGATGAAGAACCTGAACATGCTGCTTTGGAATCCGTTGATGGATTTGGAGGATTTGATTGGAGCAAAGAAAGTGAAGATGATCCTGTTCTTCTTGCAATGGTGGCTACTTCACCAACTCAGTCTCCTATCTCTGAGGTATGCTCAAACTGTTATGATTTTTATCATAAATTGCTTAACAGTTATGTGATTGAAAGAGATAATTATATTAAGGCTAGGTCTGAGGTAGCTGGTTATCCAATTACTCTAGAGTCTATGGAAGCTAAAATCATAACACATGAAAATAATGAAATGGCTTGGGCTGAAAAGTATGAACAACAGGATTACCAGTTAAAACTTAGTGAATGGAAACTAAACTGTAAAATTTCTGAAATTGAGAAATTAACTAAGGAGAGAGATGATCTGTTAGCTAAGTTTGATGCCTGGAAAGAATCTGGTTTCTCACATGTTTCTTACGTTCAAAAACAGCAAAGAGCTTATCTTAGAACTGGCTTAAGATTTGGAATGGATTTTAGTAAAATAGAAGAAAACCAATCTAGTAATCAGGATGATGGTGATTTTGAGGACATAACCACTAGTGATGATGAACTCATTAACTATGTAGATACATCTAGTAATGAGGACTCAATAAGTGAACCACCTCCTGAGTATAAGAAAGATAATGGTTATCATGCTGTTCCACATCCCATTAGTCATCAACCCATAAGGCCTGATGTTTCTCGATTTGGAGTAGACAGTCTAGAGTTTAGGAAAAAGCTTGTTGCTCAATCTAGATCTGAAAAACCCAAAGAAGTTGTTGAAAATAATGTTCAAAATCAAGCAGTACCTTCAAATCAAAGTACTGCTCCTCAAGCAGTACCTTCTGCAAAGTCTTTTAAAAACAGTACTGCTAAACCTTTTTGGGATAATTTTGATCAACACAAGTTTAATCATTCTCCAAGAAGACAAAATAATTTTGGGCATAGACATAGAAGAAATCACTTTGGACATATGGGTCAAAAACTGTGTTTTGTGTGTTATAGTCCTAATCACTTAATCAAAGATTGTGATCGACACTCGGAATACCTTAGCAAATTTCCAAAGAACAGATCTGTAATCCACAAACCTACAGAACACAAACCAGTTTGGAATAATTCAAATAGGATGAATCACAGAAACTTCACACCAGATCACAGATACCCACATCAGAGAAGACCTTTTTCAAAACCTTTAGTATCTCACAGTACTTTTCAAAGTACTGCTCAGAAACAAGGTACTGATCACACTATTTGGAATAGGAATCCTAGGAGATCTCACTATCAACTTAGAAGGTATTACAATTCACATAGGGGATCTAAATCACAGGAACCACATGTTAAACCAGAATGGGTTAAGAGGGAAGGTACTGCTGAGGGACATACAGTACTTTCAACAAAAAGTGAATCTAATGTTTTTGTGACACAAGAAAAAGCTAATAATCTTGTAAAAGAGATTTATGTTGAAAAACCAGAAAGTTTTGAAAATCCACATGCTAAAGATCAGAAGATAATTTTGGATCATCATTTGAAAGATAGTGGGAATTACATACTCAAAGAATTTGAGTTTGTAACTCCACAAGGGGAACACAAGTCAGTAATGGCTTGGGTTCCTAAAAATCACTAACTCTTTTCTTTGTGTGCAGGGCAACCCATAAGAGGAGCTTAAAGATCATCTAATAGTGGATAGTAGTTGCTCTGGAAGTATGACAAGAGACAAAGAAATTATGTCTGATTTTAGAAATATTAGTGGAGGAAGAGTTGCATTTGGGAATGATCCCAATGGAGGAAAGATTACTGGAAAAGGAACTATCAAAGCAGGACTTATCGACTTTGAGAATGTTAGATATGTGAAGGAGCTTAAATTCAACTTGCTCTCAGTCTCTCAAATTTGTGATAAAAAGTATCCTGTGTTATTCACTAACACAGAATGTCTCATCCTATCCTCTGATTTTAAACCTGTTGATGATGACATGGTAGTACTTAGAGTACCAAGGACAAATGATGTGTATAGCTTAGACATGAAGAGTCTACATTCTTATGGAAGAGCCACATGTTTGGTGGCTAAAGCAACATCTGAAGAGGCACATCAATGGCATAGAAGATTGGGCCATGTTAATTTCAAGAATATCAACAAACTGGTCAAAGGCAATCTAGTTAGAGGTTTACCTTCAAAGACTTACAAGAATGATCAATCATGTTTGGCATGCAAGAAGGGTAAACAACATAAAGCTTCCTGCAAGAAGCTTGAGGAAAGAACTATTAGAGAACCATTGGAGCTGTTACATATGGATTTATTTGGACCTGTCTCTGTGGCAAGTTTAAATAAGAAAAAGTATTGTCTGGTTGTTACAGATGATTGCAGTAGATTCAGTTGGGTTTTCTTTTTGGGTTTTAAGGATGATACTTTTGATGCTATTCAGACACTGATTATAGCACTTGAAAATCAATTAAGACTCAAGGTTAGAGGTATTAGATGTGATAATGGAACTGAGTTTAAGAACAAGCTTATGGATGACTTTTGTGCAAATAAAGGCATAAAGAGGGAGTTTAGTATTGCTAGAACACCACAGCAAAATGGTGTTGCAGAGAGGAAAAATAGGACTTTGATTGAAGCAGCAAGGACAATACTAGCAGATTCCCATCTACCTATTCAATTTTGGGCAGAAGCTGTAAGTACTGCATGCTATGTACTTAACAGAGTCTCTGTCACCAAACCACAGATGAAGACACCCTATGAATTGCTGATGGGCAATAAACCCAACATTCGTTTTATGAAGCCTTTTGGATGTCCTCTCACTATTTTAAACACCATTGATAATCTGGGAAAGTTTGATGGTAAGTCTGAAGAAGGATACTTATTGGGTTATTGCACTAACAGTAAAGGTTTTCGAGTATACAACAGAGTTACTAAGAAGATTCAAGATTGTCTTCATGTTGAGTTTTTAGAAGATCAAGACAATGAGAAAGGTAGAGGTCCTGATTGGATGTTTGATCTTGAGGTTTTAACTCCTTCAATGAACTATGTACCTGTTAGAGAAGAAAATCAACCTGTGCACAATGGAGAAGATTTACAATATGTTGTTCATGGAGTTCATATTAGACCTGATGCTGTTCCTGATGAAGATCCTGTAAGTCCAAAACAAAGTACTGATGTTCCCAAGCAAAGTACTGATTCTCCAAAACAAAGTACTGTTGCACCACAATCCTCATTATCTGCTGAGGATCAATCTATTCAAGAGGAACTTAATCAGATGCTTCTTCAAGATGTATTAGCACATTCTTACACTGATGAACAAAGGAGAGCTTATGACGAGGCAAAGAAGAAGAACAAGACTGCAGAGTACTCTCACAGTACTTTGGATAGTACTTTCGATCAAAGTACTGCTGCACCTGATGATAGTACTTTAGATCATTTGGATGATCCTACCATGCCTGGATTAGAGGAAACTGATGATGAGTTTGCAGATGAAGGTATTTTCTCAGATTCAAATGAAGATGTTGATTTAACTAACTTGGATGATGCATATGGAGTTCCCCAGTCGCCAATCTTAAGAATTCATAAGAATCATCCTACTTCAAATGAGTTCAATGGGAGAGTTAACTTTCTTTTTGGGACTTCAGGTTAAGCAGTCAAAGGAAGGAATTTTTATCAGTCAAGACAAGTATGTTACTGACATACTTAAGAAGTTTAATTTTGATGATATGAAGGCTGTTACTACACCTATTAAATCTATCAATTCATTGGGCAAAGATGAAGATGGACAACCAGTTGAAGTCAAGCTTTACAGATCAATGATTGGCTCTCTTATGTATCTTACTGCATCAAGGCCTGATATCATGTTTGCAGTTTGTTTATGTGCAAGATATCAAGTCTCACCAAAGATCTCTCACATGAATGCAGTAAAGATAATTTTCTGTTATTTAAAACAACAACCAAAGTTAGGGTTGTGGTATCCAAAAGAGTCACCTTTTCACTTAGAAGCTTTTTCAGATAGTGATTATGCAGGTGATAATTATGATAGACGATCAACAACTGGAGGATGCCAATATCTTGGAAGACGATTAGTCTCCTGGCAATGCAAGAAGCAGACAATTGCAGCAACCTCATCTACTGAAGCTGAATATGTAGCTGCTGCAAGCTGTTGTGGACAAGTTTTATGGATGCATAATCAACTCTTAGACTATGGGTTTAATTTCAAAAATACTCCTATCAACATTGATAATGAGAGTACCATTTGTATTGTGAAGAATCCAGTTTATCATTCCAAGACCAAGCATATTCAGATTAGGCATCACTTTATCAGAGATTGCTATGAGCATAGGCTCATTAATGTGGTTAAGGTTCACACAGATGATAATGTAGCTGATTTACTCACCAAAGGCTTTGATGTTTCAAGATTTAATCACTTGGTGGTGAGTATTGGCATGATTAATTACTAAGCTACATTTGAGGGGAGGACTATAAGGTATTCGTATAGTCCTGTGTATTGCTTGAGGGGAGGATAATTGTATATACTTAGTTTCTATGGAGGAATTTGGCAAAGTACTATTTTTCCTGAAAGTACTGCATACGTGGAAAGTACTGTTTGTCATATTAAAGTACTGTTCCAACGGTTATATTGAGGGGTAATTAATGCCAACGGTTGTTTTTATTTTGGGCAGTGATTTTTTAAATCTCACCTATAAATAACTACTTCCCGATTTTCCCTCTCATATTATTACATTCGCATCGTTTCCATACTTCTCTCATTCTTATTCAATTTCAATTTGTACTTTCATCATCACCAATGGCGAATCGACTTACTGTTTCAAAGCACAATATGGTAGCAAATTTAGACAAGACTGCAGACAATGAGGCGTTTCATGATATTATTGATTATCTAACTGGGTCGCCCATCAGTTATGCTCTTTTAGTGGAGCCGGATATTATTGAGCCTTGGATTCAAGAATTTTGGGCTACTGCAAGAGAAAACATGAAGAATGAAGAATTTTATATTAGGGCTACAGTTGTTGGACGAACTGTGAAGATTACTGAAGCATCTATTAGAGAGGATTTGTTGTTTGATGATAATAATAGTGCTATTCGTTTTGCCAAGGAATTGATTTGAGAAACTTTTGGGCATATTGGTTATGAAGGTTCTTTAACGGAACAAACATTCAGAAAACAGTTGTTTTGTCCTCAATGGAAATTTTTGGTTCATGAGTTGCTACATTGCATAAGTGCTAAGAGTACTTCTTGGGAGCAGTTCGGGTCCAATATAGCATCTGCTATGGTTGGGTTAGCTACGAATCGAGTTTTTAACTTCTCAAGGCTCATACTGGATGGGATGCTCTCACATATCTCACATGGATATACTTGGCTAATGTACCCAAGGTTTATACAGGTTTTCTTAAACAAGCAACTTGCTGATGTGCCAAAACCTACAGACTTATTGCCTGTTATTGTTCAACAATCCAAGATTTTTACTTTTATGGCTAGAAGAAGTGATCTATTTAGAGGTCCGGATACACCATTAACTACTTCTATGATGGAAGTTGTTCAGGCTGTTAGAGCTGATGATGAAGATGGTGCAGCAAGTGAAAGTATTGCATCTGAAGGAACTGCACCTACAGGTACTGCATCTGAAGGTACTGCATCTGCAAGTGCTACATCACAAGAAGGTACAGGGTACTGTTTTGTCAAGCCCTGAGGTTCAAGAAGAAGTTTTAAGATCACCTTCTCCATCTCCACAAAGATCTGTTCCTGATTATCAATCAGAGGACCATTCACCTATTCAAGGAGAGGCTTCACATACCATACCTCCTGATGAAATCACATTGGATAACTATGTTTTGACAAGGGAGCTGGTTAAGTTGAAAAAGACTACTGAGGTTCAAGCCAAACAGATAAAGAAATTAAAACTGAAGTTTAGAAGGCTAAAGACTTTTGTGTGGCCATTAGTTCAAGAATTTCGTGTCTGGGTCAAAAACAAGAAGAAGGCGCAAAAGTAGTCTAGGAAACACAAACGCCAAAAGGTTCATCAACCATCTTCTGTCCAATTGGGGAGGAATTTAGAAAAAGAAAATTTGAAAGAAGATGTTACGAAGAAGAAAGAATCTGAAGGTACTGAAGAAAATATTATTCAAGATACTGAGGAACAAGAGGAACAAGTTCAAGTTCAAGGTACTGATGATCAAGGTACTGAACATCAAAGTACTGCTTTTCAAGGTACTTCTAGACAAGAGGTAATAACACCAAGAGTATTGAATTTTGAAGAAGAAGCTGGTCCTTCTACAACTGTTATACAAGAAGAGGAGGAAGCTATATTCAAACCTATTCATTCTGCAAGTGATGATGAATTCATTGCTACAATTTTAGGAGATTTATCACAACCTAGAGGTGGTGTTACCATTCGAGAAGTGCAAGAAGAAGAACAACAAAGAACTTCTCAACCTGCAATTGATCCTAAGGATAAAGGGAAAGGTGTTCTGGTTGAAACCAAGAAAAAGAAACTAACTTTGGCAGAACTTAGAGAAATTGAAGTTGCTAGGAATGAAGCTGCAGCTAGAAAAGTTCAAGAGGAATTAAATGCTAAAGATAGACAAGCTCAGGAAGCTCAAGAAGCTCAAAGTAGAGAAGAAGCTAAAAAGTTACATGATGAATTACATACTGAACCTACTGAACCATTACCGTCACCTACTCCTGTTAGATATATGTCAAGAAGACCTAATTTAGCTAAAGAAAGGAATGCAATGATGGCGTATTTGAAAAGCAGAGGATATAAAGGATTGCATAAGCTGAATTATGTTGATATGAAAAGACTCTATGATGCTGAAACAGAAGCTTATAAGAAGAGTGTTGCTGACATTAAAGACTTTAGAGAAGAAGCTCATTGGACTGAAGCTGAAAGGAAGAAGAGCTTAAAAAGAAAAAGAAAAACTGAAGTTACAGATGTACAGTTCTCAAAGAAAGAAAAAGTTGAATTAAGATCTGAGACTAGTGATGAATTAAAGAATTATCTCAGAGTGATAGATTTTGATTATTCAAAAGAAGATGATGACATGAAGATGAACAGATCAAATATTAGTGCTTTTGAAGTTGTGAAATCCAAGGATGGAGATTATATGATTTTTCATAAAGAAGATGAAAGCTTCAAAGTTTTCAAAAGGCTATGGGACTTACTGCAAATTATAGATAGAGTAGATTTATTCTATTTATATCATGTGGTGAAAGCTTATTTTGAGCATAATCCATTAGAAGGGATTGGTTTAGTTTTACATGGTGATCTCATAACTACATGGGAAACTGAAGAAGAGAGCACTGATGATGTTTGGAAGAATCAAGAAAGCTGGGAAATTGTTTGCTGGAGATTCTTTGAAGAGTCTGGAATTCATGTTTTAGAGCTGGAAAATGGAACAATGATACACATGTTTGCAGAAAGAAGATACCCTCTCACAGTTGAGCTCATGAGAAGAATGCTTGAGCATGGAATGGAAGTAGAAGAGGATAATGAAACTGCTTGCATGGTTATCAATTTGTTTATCAACTTGACTACTATTGCTGAGGATGATTAATAACTGGTACGAATTTTATTTGAATAAATACTTTTTGATATATCAGTACTTTTATTCAAAGTACTGATTGATCAGACAGTACTGTCATCAAAGTACTGTTTGCAGATATAAATCAGTTAAAAGAATTTTAAAAGAAACCTTTTGCTAAGTAATAAATATTTTAAAGGTTGAATAAATGGTTTTTGTGATGATAACATCAATAGGTTATCAATCCACCATGGTTACAAAAGGATTGACTAATCCATGAGCAAACGGCTCTGGTAAAGATATATCAAATCCGTTTTTAGTTGACAACTTGCTAATAAGTTGTATGGTAATCAACTCACCATATCAGTAATGTAAAGAGTTGGCTAGCCCACAAGAAAATGGCTTGTGGTAAAGGCTGTGGAAAACCATTATTGGTAATTAGTTCACCATTAGATAGAAGAACTAACTAGTCCAGAAGGGTACAACTTTTGGTAAAGACAAATCAAATCTGTTGATAGCTGGTGGTTTGCTAAAATCATATGGTTATCAATGTACCATGGTCTTACACACCAAAACATTTGGCTACTCCAGAGTTAATGGCTTTGGTAAAGAGATCTAAATCCATTAAAATTTCAATGATTCACTTGGAAGTGATGAGAATAGTATGCAACTTAAACTGAATTAATGTACAATTTGTCATATGTTGCTGTGTTGCTGAAAAGATGGAGCTTGCTGGATGCTGTTGTGAAGAGAACAATTCTAAGAGATACTTTGACAAGCACAGACGCTACAGAGATAAAATCTAAAGACTAAGAAACAATCCATTTTTAAAGATGAAGATATTAAAGACATATTCATAAAGGAACTTGAAGTCAAGCAAGTAGAATTCAAGTTAGGGGAGGATTGTTGGGATATGAAAGTGCTGAAGATATGAAAGTACTGAAGACATGAAAGTACTGTAAACTGCAAAGTACTGGAAACAGTCAAAGAGTCAAAGTACTGCTAAAGATAAAGTCAAAGTACTGCACTACGAAGTCAAAGTACTGCAAGAACAAAAGAACTGTTATATTCGTTTATGGAAAGAATTGTATTCTATGTTTAAATTACTTGTTGTACAAGGTTACAAATTGTAAACCGACTAGGATATCCTTGAGCCTATAAAAGGACTCCTAGATTGGCATTAGAGGTACGATTCCAAAAAGAGTTTTAGAGTTTACGAATTAGTGTTTTAGAGAGAAGTTCGATTATCTTAGAATTGTATTAGAGTATCTGCATAATAAGCAGATTTAGAGTTTATAATAAAAGTTATTCTTCTTAGCTTTGTTAAGTAAATTCCGCGTACTTGATAAAGATTGCTCAGTGTTTCTTTGTTAATAACTTAGGATTTATCCGAGGTTATTAAACCTTAACAAGCTAGTTTAAGTTAGTTTGATTAAAGTATATCGATCCAACAGGAAGGGTAAGAATTGACCAACTGACGACCCTTCTTCGCTTATGCGAACTGACCAAATAATCACCTGCCGTTTGGATGAACTTTAAAAGTTAGGGATGAGTGTCTAAGATGCTAGCGCCCGGGCACTCATTATTGCGAATCTTGCATTTAGCGGAACTTAATGACTTAGCTTAGGGGACTAAAAACAACTAGACTTTCAAGGGTAGTAGCTTGATCTCCGGTGGAAACTTTTGCTGATAAGTTAGGACGAACTGACCAAATGCTGTCCTAGCAACCTAAACCCCCACTTGAATCAATTGGAAGTAATTGGACGTGAACATAACATGATAGGATGAGTAGCTAGGTTAGCACACTTTTCCTTATTGATCACAACTCTACATTTTATTTTCTTTCTTCATTTCTTGTTTTATTAGTTTATTAATAATTTCAAACCTAAAAACCATTTAAACCAGTGACAATTAGACTTAATTAGAATCCGATCACATAGCTCTTGGGACGACCTCGGTTTTACCGATTACTACACTACACATGACCGGGCACACTGCCCGTTAGTGCTTAGGGTAGACCTGATAACATCAAATAGATCTGAATATTAAGTGTCAATTTCCCCCGATAATGCTCGTATTTTATATCATTTATATGGATTTATGCTTGTTTTCCTCTATATTTCACTTTCAGGTAAATTACGAGCATTGGAGCTAATGAGATGCGGATTTGGAGAGTTTATTGAAGATATATGATTGTATTCCTATTTTGAAGTGATTACGGCTTAACTCTTCTCTCACATTACGCCGTAACAGAAGCGTGACTCAGAAAACCAACTCAACTGAAGATTACGGTGTAACTCCATCTTAGGATTACACCGTAACTAATTAAGTCAAATGATGTTTCACGCCGCTGCAAGCTACGCCGTAACTCTTTCCATAATTACGGCGTAACCACGATTTATTGAAGATACGGCAAAACTCATTCCCTGTGTTACGCCGTAACCAGCTTTTCAAGAACAAAATACGAAAAAATGGATGTTACGACGTAACTCTCATCTTAAGTTACGCCGTAACCAGATCTGGCCAATAAATACCGCCCAAAATTTTGCATTTCACATCATTCTCTCCACACACAAAAGCAGAGAACGTGGGTAGGAGGCTGAGGGCAGATCTTGAGGAGCATACGGAGCTATCTCCAAGGGAGAAATCACTCCCTAATGATAAGCATTAGCAATTTAACATTTCTTTTACTTTTAATTCATGTATTTTATTATGTTAAACATTGAATCGATTGTTTCAATTAATATGAGCGGCTAAGCACCTCTGGTGCTAGCCTAGTTATGATTCCTTAATTGTTTTATTTATGTTTACATTACTTCCGTATAATTGTTTCAAGTGTATGCATGCATAGTTTGTTGCTAGCAACCGTTGTTTCGGTAGTTTTGAATGGCGATAGTGTCTAGTTTCTTAGGAGATATGACCAACTGACCCTAAGTAGGTAGACTGAGTGGGAAGGGTAAGAATTGACCAACTGATGACCCTTCTTCGCTTGTGCGATTTGACCAACTGATCACATACCGTTTGGATGAACTTAAGAAGTTAGGGATGAGTGTTTAAGATGCTAGCGCCCGGGCACTCATTGTTATGAATCTTGCATGTAGCGGAACTTAATGAATTGGCTTAGAGGACTAAAAACAACTGGACTTTCAAGGGTAGTAGCTTGTGTTGGAAATGTATATATTTACAAACATGTGAATGTCCGGATTCGAACTCGTGACTACGGGATTGCACACATTAGCGAATGAGAATTAAAGTTAATAATTAATGTTTATGTTTACGATTAATTATTGCACATTAAGTCCGGTTAACGATCGTTAAGTATTTAACGGAAAAATGACTAACGACCGTTAAATGGAAAAGAGAAGGACTAGAAATGGAAAACTTGGAAAAGTTATGGAATGGGCTTTGGGCTTGCTTTGGTGGCCGGCCATAGGGCCTTTACAAAGCCTAATCCTCTAACTTGTTCCCTAAGTTTACCTACTAGTATATAAGGAGGGGTAGGTTCTAGGGTTTCATACACTTGTGCATTGAATTAACCCTAGATCTCTCCTCTCCTCTCTCTAGTCCATAATTCGGCCGAACACCCCAAGTAAGGGAGTTTGGTTTCGTTTTTCTTAAACGAGGACTTGTGTTAGATCTAGCAATCGCTTGATTGGTTGGTTAATTCGTGTGTACAAGAACGTGGTTGTAAGACATTATTCTTACACCAATAAGTACTTCTTTGTTTTGCTTTGCTTGAGGGTTGTTTTGCTTTGCTCGAGGGATTTGATATTCGCAAGAGGTACGTTACGCATACTTTCAGTTAATTAATTTATTTGTTATTATCTTAAGTCTTCCGCTGTGTACTCTTGATGTCTTTATGTTTTATTATATTTTATATATCATAAACTCAACAGTGGCATCACGAGCCTTGTATAACAAGTAATTAATTACTGAAACACATAATTTAAAATAAACATGTTGTGTTATTATTTGTATGCGTAGATCTAGGGTTTGCAAAACCTAAACCCTAATTATTAGGGGGGGGGGGCGTTTTATTGGTGCCCTAATTAGGGTTTTGTAAACTTTTGTTTTAATTGGATTAGAAACCCTAAGATGCATGCAACTTTATGTATATATGCGTAACTCTGTTTAATTGCATTAATTGTTAAGTGTAATTTATATCCATGATAATTATCTGCATGTTTTATCATGGATCTGTTTTTTATTGTATGTCTTTCATGTTTTAAGTGATATACATTAAATTATGATAGATCTTAAATTGGGGAAGACCTAAATAATTATTAATTTAATCAATTATGTGCTATGTGGTATATATTTAGTTTTGACTTACGCAATCGATGAATCGATGCATGTGGTTCACCTTGTACATAGATGAAAACGGGTGGAAGTCTTAATTAAATATATGCATATTGACAGATATAGAATTGGTTATTAATAGGATTTATCAAAACCGTTTGCATGTGGCTATTTGATATGCATGACTTTTATTTGTTATGCATTCATTGTTTATTTGTTTATTTTTTCAAATACTTGTTTGTTATGTGTAACAAGGGTATTTTTACAAGAAAAATAAACTGACATAAACAATGGTGAAACATGTATTTTTAAGAATAGTAATCATAATCGTTTAATTGATGATGACTTTGGTACAAATGACTGAACGGATCACCCATGAGAATGAACTAATAAAAGGGGTTTAAAGAAGTGCGCACAGTCACACTGAAAGGATGTCTAAGGTTGTGCTTTAGCGCGTACCTGGTCCTCTGCCCTCTGTAAGTTCGAATGGAGCTACTTAGTAAGCCATTAAATGTGCAAGCTCATCTTAAGGGCGAATTAGTTTTAATTCCATGCGCCACTTCGGTGGTAATTATCCGAAACACTAAGTGTTTACACTTATGCAAAAGTACGGTATAATGGATGATAATTAACACTAAATTCCTTGATTGGTGAAACCAATACCTCAATTAAAGTTTGATGATGAAAAACTTAAACATTAAAACAAGATATAAATGTTTTAATAAAACCTATGTTACAAAGATGAATGCATGACATCTTTGTACATATTTGATTTAACATCAAAACTATTACCCTTTAATTTAAGTTATATGCCATCCAACGAAACGGAAACACCTAAGATTATTTTTTATTTGCGTGAGACCGTGACTTAGATCGTAATCAAAGGGTAAAATGTCCACGTGTCGTGAGAACGGGCATGGACGATTTTGCAGTTTCTTAAGTTGGACAACTTAATTGAGTTTTGTAGTGAGAACTGGCAACTCAAGGCATAAGATGGGATAAAACATGTTTACATGGCAATTGAAATTGGCTATATGTAAATCCCATAAATCTAGGAATTGCAATTGAAATTGGCAATTGAGCACAAGCTCTACCACTTTGTATAAGGTTCATTACTAGCAGATCAACTGACGTGATGAGATTATGACAATTTGGATCCTAGTTTTTCAGTGGAAATTAAATGGTTATATGCTTATGAACCATGGGTAATTAATTTTCTTGAAAAAGGTTATTTATCGAAAATACTAAAATTGAATTTTGTAATTCTTTTGAATGTATAATTGCAACATTTAACCGTAAACGAAGTTTAGTCTTTGATCAGTAAATTGCTCCATTCTGCTTTCAAACAAATGTTTATAATTTACTGAAAAGACAAACGAAGTCTCTTTTCCATGGGAGAAGAATTAGACTCAATCCTATTCCTTTTCATGAATGAGAAAGGTATAATAGGAACGTTTTGAATTGTCTAAATTCTAATGTAACTCATAGCAATGAATTGCACGTCATATTTTCCATAAAGATTTCATTACCTTCATTAGGTGAATGAATCCTTTTGTAACAAACATGAATGTTGGTTAACTGGAAAACATGTATATGAGTTACTAAATTAGAAGCTAGACTAATTACCGCGAAAATTGGTAAAAGGCAAACTAGCTTAATTTATCTAGTTGGTTTGTTTTAGCCTTTAAAGGTGCTACATACCAGTATGGGGATGGTAGACCTAGTAAGGAAGAAATTGCATACCCAATTTTTCGAGTTAATAACATTGATGGATAACCCATCATTCATAGAGTAGAATACACCTTTTAGTACCTTAGTAATGATTACGTATGGTTCTTTAAAGGTGTAGGAAAGTAAAAAGCAAGCAAGTTGTTTTCACTGGTTATGAAACACTTACAATGTTGTCAAATTCAGTGGGAGCATTTGTGTTGCATTACTGAATAAGAAGTTGTTTTAATGATTTCTAATTCAGTGGGAGCTACAAGCCTTATTTCCTGTGTAGTAACCCAGATTATCTTCAAAGATAATTACTTTCAAATTGTAGGCACTTATGTTTTTTAAGGATTGTCATGTACGTTTCCTTACAAATATATATAGTCCTATATCTACTAGTTATATCTATGACACAAATCATATTAATCAAATAAACGAACGTGTATCGTGTTGTTTATATGATACATGATTTTGTTCCATGCACAAGTGGGAGAAATCTTATTGTGTGCAAGGTACAACACATATTAATATGATTTAAATGAATTCTCTTGACTGTAAAGTAAAAGAATAACGTTCTAATAGGAAATATACATTTAAATATGTATGATTGCCCTATTAAGAACATGTGTCAAGATGATAACAAAGACTACTTTATTTTAAATATTTATGTCATTCAATATTTAAGAAACACTTGTAGTTACAATTTATGTTACGTGAGAACGTGAACTAGATTGTAGCTCAAGGTAAAATATCCACGTGTCGTGAGAACGAGCATGGATGATTTTGCAGTTTCTTACGTTGAACATTTCATGAGATGACATAATTAAATGAAGTAATCTGATACTACTTTGAATTTGAGTATTCGTTGAATGACTTAAATATATGTAGTAAATATTAACTTGAAATATTAATTGAAACCCGAGGTGGTGTTCATAATTACTTTAATTATAAATGTTTATGATTTTGTAAAGTCACAAACATGAAGTCTGTTAATACAAGACTTACAATATAAAGTAAGACGTTAACTTGCTATGTTTTAAGACATGTGCATGAAGTCAATGAGTTGATCAAAGACTTATAACGTATAGTGGGATTATAACTGTTTTGTCTTTTGACTTGGTCAAAAATACTTGTGTTATAATACATGCAATTGACTTGGTAATTCTATTGTACCATTAAGTTTTACTTTATTGGTAAATAGGTAAGCCAAATAGTATATGTTATCTTAAATATTGTTAGATTATCTTACAATATTAATTCTAATGAAATACCATATACTTATGGTATGTTCAGTTAGAAGAATCAAAATCTATTGGCATGTTTGATTCAAGATAACTATAGTTTCTTCCACATGTTATCAAGGTTAGTAGATTGAGTATAGATTGAATATACTCAATAAGACTACCTAGAAGATTGATAAGACACCATTTGTTTATGGAATGTGATGAATCACATTAAGTCTTATAAATGAAGTTCTGAATTTGTTAAACTACTTATAGAGTGAGTTGTAACAAACTAATGTTAGGAACTGTCAATGTTTTTTGTAATATCCCAAAAGAGAACAATGTATTGTTGCTCTACTTGCTAAACTATTTAAAGGTAATCTTTAAATTGTTAAAGGCAAGTGGGAGTTTTGTTTAGATCTTGAAAGATTAAATTACAAAATACATAATCTTCTAAAATGCACTAGCAAATATCATGATGAGGCTAAACATGAAAATGATAGACCTTAATATGATGGAATTGTCATTCATAGATCCGTAAGGATATCTCAGATATTTAATATGCTGAGGAATATGAGTTACAGGATCATGGTAAGCCTGTTAATCATAATGATAAATTTACCAAATGTTGAATTGTGGAAAATCAATCATACTATGAATGTAGAGATGCTGTCCATAAAGATAATCAACTTTAGATACTTGGTTTATCTTAATAATGAATATGAGTTTCTTCAAAAGATGGAAACCCTAGTGGTTTAAATCTTTAAGTAGAAATCATATGGACAATATTGTACACATATTTAATGCATGTCTAGTGATAATGATATTAATCATATTTAAGCAATTAACTATGATTGAATATTCTTTTCTAGATACATTAAATAAAAGTATAAAGATTATAATTGTCATACTTAGTTTCATTGATATGAAATTTTGACAATGAATGTCATAACTTTTGTTGTGGAATTACTTTTGCGAGGACGATGAGTAATACAAAGAAGTTTTATGAATTCAAATAATCCTTGGATATGTACAAACTGCAAGAATCCATGAATGGATATATGCATGCATCTAGGAGATGATTCTTATGTTTAATATTAAATCCATGTTTGATTTAATAATTAAAATAAAATTGCTCATAAGTATTCCTGAAAGCTAGTGGGAGTATTATTTATTTTTCTTAAATCTTATATGTTGTATGGGCAACTACATTCCACTTAAATTAAGTTTTAGTTGGGAATGAAACTTCGTTTGTAAGATTTGGAAATAATATATACAACCTTGGAATATATGTTTATAAACATATGCGGTAAAATAAATAAGTCTAATAAAACATGATAAATACATATCTTTGACAAGATATAATATGAATGAGATCTTAAAGTTTAACTTGAAGATTCATCATGTACATCATGTTGTGTATAAGATTGTTGTGTCATGCTTGGTAACAAGATGATTTGACAACATTGAAAGTTGTTAGTGTAATAAATATTTTAAAAGGAATATGTTTGGATTTAGAATCTCATTCCACAGTCTGGATATGCTCCTAGATTCTATGGACGAAAATATGGCAATTATTTCATAATTGTCATTGCCAACAAACTTGAGTTTGGTAGGCACCAACATTACACTATAACTGTTCGAAGTTTACGGATGTTTAAAGAGCATATTGTTGTACACAATGATGCTGGTATAATTGAGATGACACTCAATTCTAGTCATGGTATCGTTGGTGATGACCATGTTGACTAGTTATGCTCAATTAAGAGCATAGTTGCATTATACATTAAAGAATGAAGAATACTTTAAAACTTTAAAGTTTTGAAAGATGATTGTCATAAAAGGGTGGTTCAGGTTATCACGCACCTTATGGAATGATATGACAATATCAAGATATGTGTAAACATATACAAGAAATTCACTTATTGAATTCTTGAAATAAGTATTCTCAAAATTCCTATAGATCAAAGTTAATTGAAATTATGCCTTGTCAACAAGTATGAGTTGCATGACTTGTGGCAAAATTCATTAACTGAGAATTATCATGCATTGATCTATTTAGTATTTGGATAAAGGATGTTAAACAATTATTATTTATAATGAATTAAAGTACGGTATACGTTTCATTTCATTTATAATATTGTGTCCTGTATTTGCATGTTTAAATCCTTGAATAACTAAAGTTATTCTAAATAGTCCGTTGTCAATCAATAACATGGGAATGATATTGAATTAAGACAAATCTGAGTATTAGTTAGAATATACTTGAAAGTATATTGATGTGTAGCATGACTAATTTCAGATGATATTCAATGAATTGAGTATAGGACTTATCCCACCCGCATGATGATACTTTATGGATCTTTGTCATTAAGTATATCATGGATATTTATCCTCTGACTTGAGATACAAGAGATATGTCATGGATGTAGTGCATTTTTGTGAAGCAATCTAACGCTACACGTAACTGGTAGTTATAAGGGTTGTTTTCAGAAGTGTTGCGAAATTTATGGATCCTGCTTGTAGTCAAAATGGGATTTGTTTCCTTCAAATTTATTTTGAAGTATAATACTACTGGGCCCCTCATAGGATTGTTAAGATGTTTGCATGGCCATGCCCAAGGTCTTCTGGAATATGTTCAGAAGAATTGGTAATCTTAATCAATCACATAAAGCGAGAAACAGAATAGTTAATTAAGAAATGAGTGAGATCCATATTCTTATTAACATGGTATTAGAAACAAAAGGATGAATATGATGATGAATCATCAAACCTTGGTTTTTCTCCAGAAAATCATACACGAGTTGTACCGGGGGCATTGGCGTGTTGCTAGACGCTAACCAATGTCATTTCACGTTTTGTAAACATATCCAAGTGGGAGCTGTTGGAAATGTATATATTTACAAACATGTGAATGTCCGGATTCGAACTCGTGACCACGGGATTGCACACATTAGCGAATGAGAATTAAAGTTAATAATTAATGTTTATGTTTACGATTAATTATTGCACATTAAGTCCGGTTAACGATCGTTAAGTATTTAACGGAAAAATGACTAACGACCGTTAAATGGAAAAGAGAAGGACTAGAAATGGAAAACTTGGAAAAGTTATGGAATGGGCTTTGGGCTTGCTTTGGTGGCCGGCCATAGGGCCTTTACAAAGCCTAATCCTCTAACTTGTTCCCTAAGTTTACCTACTAGTATATAAGGAGGGGTAGGTTCTAGGGTTTCATACACTTGTGCATTGAATTAACCCTAGATCTCTCCTCTCCTCTCTCTAGTCCATAATTCGGCCGAACACCCCAAGTAAGGGAGTTTGGTTTCGTTTTTCTTAAACGAGGACTTGTGTTAGATCTAGCAATCGCTTGATTGGTTGGTTAATTCGTGTGTACAAGAACGTGGTTGTAAGACATTATTCTTACACCAATAAGTACTTCTTTGTTTTGCTTTGCTTGAGGGTTGTTTTGCTTTGCTCGAGGGATTTGATATTCGCAAGAGGTACGTTACGCATACTTTCAGTTAATTAATTTATTTGTTATTATCTTAAGTCTTCCGCTGTGTACTCTTGATGTCTTTATGTTTTATTGTATTTTATATATCATAAACTCAACAGCTTGTTCTCTGGTGGAAGCCTTTGCTAATAGGTTAGGACGAAATGACCAAATGCTGTCCTAGTGACTTAAACCCCCACTTGAAATTAAAGATCAGTTTATGAGGGAGCTAATGTCCGTTTCGAAATTAAGGATCAGTTTATGAGGGAGCTTCGAGCTAACCCTTTTTCAGGAAACAGGGACGAAGATGCGTATAAGCACGTTGAGAATGTCTTGTACATCGCAAGCCTTTTCAACATACCTGGTGTTTCTCATGACACTGTTATGCTACATGTGTTCCCCATGACTTATTGGGGGGGAGCAAGAAGATGGATCGAAAGATTGCCCGCCGGGGCAGTTGATACATGGGCTCTACTAAAAAAGCACTTCATCCAAAGATATTGTCCTCCGTCGAAGATATCTAATCAGCTCATGGAAATCCATAACTTCAAACAAGATGATGATGAAACGTTGCATCAAGCCTGGGATAGATACAACGACCTCTTCTACAAATGTCCTACTCATGACTTGAACAACCAGCAAAAGGTCAACATCTTTTACAAAGGTATCAACGTGACTACAAGGCAGATGCTAGAATATCAAGGACCAATTCCGAGCATGACTCCTACTCTCGCAATTAAAGCCATCCAAAAAATGGCTGATCATTCCTAAAAAGTGGCACGATGGAGGAAGCAAGAGAAGCCTAGGCGGAAATCTTGATGGAATTGCCGCCATCACTAGCAAAATTGAAAATCTTGGTCGGGATATGCTCAAGCTCAGAGAATGCGTTTATGCTATTCAAGTAGGCTTTGAAAGTTGTAGAGGGGGACATCTCACCAAACATTGTCCTCACATTGACGAAGATAGCAAGATTGAAGAAGTTAAATATGGTGATAATCGACCATTTTATGGGGATAATCGAAATGGCAATGGCTATCGTGGGGGATTTTCAGGAAATTACAATCGCGGGCCTTATGGAGAAAGAAAGCCCAGCATTGAAGAAACCATTAACAAATTTCTGGAAACCTCAGCCCAAAGACAAAAAGAACAAGATGAACGGCTAAAAGATTACTAGGAAAACACTAATAAAAGCCTCTCCAATCATGACACAACCTTAAAATAACTAGAATCAATGGTGGAAAATCTTAGTGAAAAGGTAAAGAAAAATAACGCTACACCGGAAGGGACAAAACCTATGGTGGTGTGCAAGGCCATTTTTCTGATGAAGTTGCAAAGTTGCAATTTGATTATGCCAACAACAATTCGGATACTGCTAAAAATTTCAGTGAAAGTACGCAGTTATGCCATAACACTTCTATTGAGTTACGGCGTAACCAGGGGTTAGATAGGAATCACAGAACAATAGATGAGGATGATACTAATGGTTCTGATGGAAGTCAATTACGCCGTAACCAAACTTCAGAGTTACGGCATAACTAGGATACATGGTCTGATAAATTTCTCTAGTTAGATGAATCAAGGACGCATGTTGTTAACGGGTGGTCCAATGATACTAACTTATGCCCTCAATCCCCATCCAAAAGGAAGTATCACTGGTGCAAAAAAATACCCCTAGCTAATGGTGAATGGTACAATATGTGTGCCTCGTGCAACCCTCGTAACCAAATTTGCAACAGAGGAGATGATAATGAAAGGGTCAAAGATAACAAATACATGTGGTATGCATTTACTGATGATGAAAGGTTGGCAAAACTCTCATTCGAAGAAGAGGAGGAACTACCTATTATGCACTGTTTCACTCCTATAATTATCACTGATGACGAGTCCACACGAGCATGGCCTACATGCAATCCTTTCCGCGAGTATTGCAACGGGGGTGGTAATATAAAAGACGAAGAATGGACATGCCCGCATGAGCTTGAAAGACATAATGCGATGTTCGGAGATTTATCCTTTGATGATTGGTATTTGGTACAATTCGGGGATGCTAAAATTAATCCAAATTTTCTAAAAAAGCTCAAGATTGATTATGAGGAGAATTATATCCAGAAAGATGCCACAAATGATGATATCTATTGCATGGAGGATCCCTTGAGCATCAACAATGACAAAGTAGCTCGAAGTCATTGGTGTGAGAAGATAAAAACTCGTGAGGAAGTTTTTTGGGCATCTTGTAAACCGTTTGATGATGAATGTAACGAGGGAAGAAGTATAGAGAGAGTAGGGGAAGAAGAATTCTTGTGGACCTCAACCAATGATGAGGAACGAACAAAATTACCTTGGCTAGACAATTTGGGATTTGACAATTGGGTCAAAATCAAATATGGGAAGGTTGATGCATTGACTAAGGAGAAGATCTAGAAAGGATGTATTAGTAAAGAAGACACGAGCAAAGAAATTCCAAACAACATAAGTGAAGTGACGAATGAAGATATCAAGGACTTGATGGGTAATGAGAAAGAAGAATGCAAACGGGTGCTGGTTGAAGACTTACTAGATGATAAATGGTTTAAGGGTACTGAGTCCGATGATGATGATATAGAGGGGATTTAGGACTAACTTGAACTACAAGGGAAAGAGGGGTTCACAGACCCCGACGATGAAGCATATTAGCAAAGAAGGTGCAAGCTTCTTGGCATTCCATATAAAAGGCCGCCACCAATTGTAGCTGAGAAGTATGAGTTCACAAGATACCATTTGGGGCCGGATGAAAAGTTTTGTAAAATTCGGAAGATCGAGACTAAGGAATATCTCCGCACTGCTACAAATGTTTCTTGGGTCAGACATAATTTAATGAAGGATATGGAGGAAGTCGGCCTTGTTCGAAGGCCACCGTAAAAGCCTCGAGGCTTTGTATCTAAATTAAAGACTCCTAAATAAAGAAAAGTGCTATTTCAGGAGACAACCCGAATTATCCCTTTCATTTGTTTGATTCCCTTTTCTGTTGGGTTTTTTGTTTTTAGCCATTTTTACAGGTAATCGAAGAAGTTGCTTTCACATTGTTGGAATCGCTCCTAACTCGTAAATGGAACGACATTGACGGGATTACATTTTCTATCTTTGTTACCTTAAACACATGGGCTTGTTATGTCAATTACCCATTGTTGTATGTGTTTGGGTATATATACCCCTCCATACTTCCATGGAGGGGTGAGACTCTTAGTGTAATCCTTTCATCTTTCATCAATAATAAAATACATAGTTCTCTCCCTTCTCTCTAGTTTCTCTCACTAACTTGAAGATGGTGTTCTTCCATCTTCCAAGACCTCCCGATTCACCAAATCTTCCATTAAATCGGTCCTAACATTAGTATCAGAGCCAGGTTGGATTTTTATTTGTGATTGATTTTTTGGTGATGTTTTTCTTGTCAAAATCTAAACTTGGAAATCTGGTTTTTAACAAAGTCTTGAACTTTTCACATATTTTGTTTTTAACAGTTTTCTATGTACATGTATTTTATTGCATCCTTTTTTGTTTGGTTATAAAGTCTTGTCTGCAAATACTGTTTTTGTGTCAATATATTGTCCAAACAGTATTTAAGATTTTTAAACCAAAATTGTGATATATTTTTGTGGTCATCTGGTCAATACTCGTTGTCAAAGTGGGTCAAAATAGTTGTCTTTATGTTCTTATTTCTGGGCTGGTATGAATCTGAACGGAAAAGTAATCGGAAAAAGGACGTCGGAAAAAGTCAACAAAGGGTCAAAACCCTATTTTTAGGCCTAAGGACACATCTTCAGATTTGTTACGAGTAACTTGGAAAGTTACTCGTAAGGACCTTTTGTTTACGTGTAACATTACGAGTAAAACCGTTTTACGCATAAGGTTAGAAATTTATGCATAAGCTCTTGGCTTACGCCTAAGAAACCCTACGCATAAGGTCTTACGATTAAATTATGTTTACGCCTATGAATGCCTTACGAGTAAGGTTTAGCTTACGCTTAAGTACCTTATGCCTAAGTTATTTGTAAGTTATTCGTAAACTGTAATTGACCATGACCATGACCAAAAAAAATACCAACAAACACTCTTGGACTTCAGTTTTTTTACATCATACGTCCAATACCAAAACAAATTACTCACAACGTGACTATACCACTGCCAAACTCAAACACAGCCAAATCCAAAACCTTTCCTCAACATCCATCATCAATTAAATTATTCAAAGACACAAGAGACGATGCATCATAGATCCAAACTCAAACCAAAACAAATATAACATCTATCGATCTCAGATTTGTTTCATCGTGGTATTCAAATTTCATTACGACCTCTAAGGTCTATACCCATACGAGAAATAATCATCACTGATTAGAAATTTTGGAAGCATAGATTTAATGAATATTCAAATATAAAAGATAAAGTAATTAACAAGCCTGTTAATTCTTTTTTCTTGATTCGTTCAATGACCAAATACATGAAATCACAACAAACGAAACCTACCCAAGAACCCGTTTGGATCTTGAAGTCTTTCATTTACTTTCTTGATTCGAACCGAGCAGCAACTGAAGTCATAATTGATATTGAGTTCGTGTTTATGTTTATGTTTTGTGATTCAGATTGAATTTTTGATGATGACGAGATGAGATGAGATATTTTTTTATGGTGTTACCTGAGTTTAAGATGTGATATGCATTTTTTTTGTGAGAGGAGAATATATGGTGATAGGCGCATAGGAGGATGAGTGATTTTAGGTTTACACATATTTTAGGTTAAGTAAAAGGGATGCAATGTTTTTATATTTAACCGGATATGGGGAAGTGTTTGGTGGGCTTGAGCTGTTATAACACAAACCGGGTATATATCTTGTGGTTGGATCGGGCCAATTGTAGTTAAACAGACCACATGAATTTTGGGCTCGTATGGTTTGATCAAGTCTTAGTTGGTGGCAAATTAAAATGTCACACACAAATTTAGTATCCGAACTTTGGTCTAATATTAATATTTAGCCAAAAAAAAAATTTAATACTAATTTGTAATATGATTGGTATTTTGGTATTACAATTTTCACGAGGATACATATTTTTTTGACAAGATCGGGAAACCATTATCAATATTCACTTAAACCATGTAACAAAGGCTAGTTTTGGGCATTTAACCGCAAGATGTGATTACAGCGTGAATTCACTATTATTTATTTGAGGTTGAAGTGGGATATCACGGATGCGTATACTTAGTATCTGAAGATATCGGAGTTGGTTGGATGCATGATTCTTTGAGATCCTTGTTCGAGCTTCAACCGTTATGAATGACAAAGACTTGAGTTGTCTAGTTATACCTGATGTAAGGAGTTACGTTGTTGTGCTCACAGCGTATAACTATCACTTTTAAGGAGTTACGTTGTTGTGCTCAAGTGTCACACAAAGTTGTGGATAATTCGAGAAACTTTAAGTTTACCTTTTTTAGATGGTGGTAAGAAAAAGGGTTCTTCTCTGACAATAGTGCAAGTTTAAGTCACAAGTTCGGGTTATTTTACTGGTATCTCAAGTTCATCATATTGGATTTTCTCCATCAGTAGTCACTACAAAAAGCCGTCAGAATGATAATGGGGTCGGTAAAGAGTTAGCTGAGAAGAGTATACATGAGTAGAGAAGTCTTATCAGCAATTGATTCTCACAAGATATTTATGGCACTTCACAAATGTTTGATTACCTGGACATACATGGTTTCGCTGTCTCCAATTCATCATCAATATACGTGGTGTATGATTCTGATTCATTGAAAACATCGGGGGGAAGAGAGTATAGGTGGACATTGCTTCTTTGATGTTTTTGGATTTTTTTTTCGAACACCCGTTTCCCTTCATGAATTTCTTCAATCAGGGGGAAGAACTGAGACGATTTGTGGTGCAAATTTCTCAAGTTGGTGTTATCGTCTCACTTTCACAGAGTTATCGTGCGTGAAGTTACCTAAATATGATGTCATGATGCCTTACACACGGTCATTTTATCGAGTAATTGCAGATTCACATGTAACTATTATTCCGATAGACCACAACATTCAGGGGGAAGTCATTTCATTTCGTATTTCGTGGTTTGTTTGGTGTGAAGCATCTACATACGTGAGAAGATCTTGTTGATTTCTTGCATGTTACCCCCGAACGGATTTTCCGAAATAAGTCAGATTTACCTTGTGTGGTTTACTGCTCATCTACAAATTCCGCTGCGTACTAAAAATTTCAAAAGTTAGAGGAAATGTTCACTACATCAAAGTTTCGAATCTGCTGAAGACGGTTTTCAGTTTGGGGGGAAGCTGATTAAGAAACTTCGCTAAAAAAAGGAGTGTACGGAGAAGCTGCTAAAGACATGCGGCATGAATTGGGGGAAGTTAATCCAATCTATGCATATTACATCATTTTCCTACAAGTGAAGAAAACGGTTCTCAAGTCAAGGTACAATAAGAAGACAAAGAGCGTAAACTTTCATCATCCTCAGCACTTGAAGAGCTTATGAAGACCTTTCTTTATTTGTTTTCTATTTTTGTAGTATATGTTGTAAGTAATCCCTTATGTCATCCCATTGGGGGAAGATTGTTGGAATCGCTCCTAACTCGTAAATGGAACGACATTGACGGGATTACATTTTCTATCTTTGTTACCTTAAACAAATGGGCTTGTTATGTCAATTACCCATTGTTGTATGTGTTTGGGTATATATACCCATCCATACTTCCATGGAGGGGTGAGACTCTTAGTGTAATCCTTTCATCTTTCATCAATAATAAAACACATAGTTCTCTCCCTTCTCTCTAGTTTCTCTCACTAACATGAAGTTGGTGTTCTTCCATCTTCCAAGACCTCCCAATTCACCAAATCTTCCATTAAATCAGTCCTAACACACATGCTGAACGAGGACCTGATCTGTCCACAGTTACGGCGTAACTCATTTTTATGGTTACGCCGTAACACATCTTCTACAGAATCTTCCCAGAGCATTACCAATTATGGCGTAATCCCATGCAAAGGTTACGCTGTAGCTACACTCCTGTAGCGTTTGCTAGGTTTTGCAATAATTATGGCGTAACTCCTTATAGGAGTTACGACGTAACTATCGTCTGATTCAATTCTTTCTTTTTAAACACAATACATTGTATTAGTTTTTAAATGAACTTTGTGGGTATATTCCCTGTAAGCCTTCACGAGACTACACTCATCCACTTGGGACACCAAGTTGTTTAAAAGGCTTGTTGCATATGCTAAATGCAACAGTGATTCCTACGAAAGTGGGTTAGTTTTTTTTTTTGTTTTTTATTTTTCTTTTTCTTTTTTAGAATTATGATTTTTGGTAGTGTGATTTCAGGGAATGAAGTTTGCTCGTGAATGCTTTGTCGGAGCGAATTTCAGGTAAGTTCTTGCTCTAATTCTACTTTTCTCTTCACCTTTATTTAACGTTTAGTACAAAAGGGACTTTGTACATTTTAAGTGGGGGGACGGGAGTATAATTTTCTCTTGAACTTTATTTTACCCTTATTTTTCTAGTTTATTTTTAAAAATTATGCCATTTTTAAAATTTTGACATGTTTTTCTTGACCTAACTAGATTAGACCTTAGCCAAGCACATTATAACCCTTGGTATTATATGGTGAGATTAGTCTTATCCATTTCCAAATATTTACCCCAAATCCACCAAATTATGAGTGTGTCAGTAGCTTGTAAACTTTAGAACTTGGCCTTTACATCGTTTCGAGACAATAGACGAGGTATGTTGAGTTAGCTTAATGTATTTAGACTTTTTAGTTTAAGAAGACAATATTATAGGATTATCACCCAAAAAGCCTATCCTTGTGTGTCTATCGATTAGTCACTTCGACTTCTCGACCTCCATGTTAAACCCTTTTGTTGCACTCACCTTTAGTGCAAGATACCCCTAGATACACCCGTCTGAGCCATTCCTTTCATTTGGTTAACCCAATATATTGTTTCGTTACACCCATACACCTTAGCCTACCCTGTAGTCTTTATTTGTGATTGGGAAGTCATTTTTTGCCTAAGTTCAAGGTTCAAGTGGGAAGGTTCGGGAATCACACTTTCGTCGACGACATATTGTTGAAAATCATTGCCCCAAAATATTCATTTTGTTCATCTCAAGTGGGGGGATGCTATGTTTAGTAGTAAAAAAAATAATAAAATAAAATAAAATAAAAAAATTGAAGTGATTCGGAAAAAAAAAGTTATAGTTATTTGTTGATTGTAAAGTGCAATGTTATAAGCACTATGTTTATGAGTTCATTGTAGGTTTATTATCGAGGAGGCCACCTCGGTCACATTTGAAGAATGGAGTTGGTAGTTGTGCCAACAGTTGAAGAAAAGGTAATGTGCCCATCATGACGTCCTCTAATGGCACATCTACCTGGTATATCATGATCCGGTTTCTTAGCTTCGAAACTTGAACTTTTGATGAACGGTAAGCGGTGATGACTTGGTTGTAGATTTAGACTATTTGTTTGATATTTTGACTTTTCACCAATTATATCCCATGTCTTATCCTACCCTTTAGTCATGAAGCGTGTCTAGGTGATGTAGCGAGGAATCTTTGTGGTCTTTGCCATGGATTTGGTCATGTATCATTGATTTTGTCCACTTCGCCGTGACATGTTAGTAATGACAACTCACCCTTAACCTTTGTCGTGTCTACCCATATTGCCTTCGAGAATTGTTTAGTCCTTAACTCTAGTTGTGGAGATTTGCGTAACCTCCAAGCTTATGATAGAATACATGCTATGACTGCGCGATGAGCGATCACCCTGAAATTGACACTTAGAGTAGTTGAGAGATTTGAGTGTTTTGTTCCCATTTTGTGAGGTGTTCGGCTTTGTTTTATTCTAGCATAAGGGATTTGTAAACTTATATTTTCCAGGTAATGGGAGATATCTTTTTAGGAATCTATCTAATAAGGTCTACTTGAGGGCAAGTAGAGTTCAAGTAGGTGGATATTTGATAACATCAAATAGTCCTGAATATTAAGTGTCAATTTCTCCCGATAATGCTCGTATTTTATATAATTTATATGGATTTACACTTGTTTTCCTCTATATTTCACTTTCAGGTAAATTACTAGCATTGGAGCTAATGAGATGCGGATTTGGAAAGTTTATTGAAGATATATGATAGTATGCCTATTTTGAAGTGATTACGGCCTAACTCTTCTCTCACATTACACCATAACAGAAGCGTAACTTAGAAAACCAACTCAACTAAAAATTAAGGCGTAACTCCATCTTAGGATTACGCCATAACTAATTAGGTCAAATGATGTTCCATGCTGCTGCAAGCTATGCCGTAACTCTTTCCATAATTATGGCGTAACCACGATTTATTGAAGATACGGCGTAACTCATTCCATGTGTTACGCCGTAACCAGCTTTTCCAGAGCAAAATACGAAGAAATGGATGTTACGGCGTAACTCTCAACTTAAGTTACGCCGTAACCAGATCTGGCCTATAAATACCACCCAAAATTCAGCATTTCACATCATTCTCTCCACACACAAAAGCAGAGAACATGGGTAGGAGGCTGAGGGCAGATCTTGAGGAGCATACGGAGCTATCTCCAAGGGAGAAATCACTCCCTAACGATAAGCATTAGCAATTTATCATTTCTTTTACTTTTAATTCATGTATTTAATTATGTCAAACATTGAATCGATTGTTTCAGTTAATATGAGTGACTAAGCACCTCTGGTGCTAGCCTAGTTATGATTCCTTAATTTTTTTGTTTATGTTTACATTGTTTCTGTATAATTGTTTCTAGTGTATGTATGCATAGTTTGTTGGTAGCTACTCTTGTTTCGGTAGTTTTGAATGGCGGTAGTTTCTAGTTTCTTAGGAGATATGACCAACTGACCCTAAGTAGGTAGACGGAGTGGGAAGAGTAAGAATTGACCTACCGTTTGGATGCACTTAAGAAGTTAGGGATGAGTGTTTAAGATGCTAGCGTCCGGGTACTCATTGTTATGAATCTTGCATGTAGCGGAACTTAATGACTTGGCTTAGGGGGCTAAAAACAATTGGACTTTCAAGGGTAGTAGCTTGATCTCTAGTGGAAGCCTTTGCTAATAGGTTAGGACGAACTAACCAAATGTTGTCCTAGCGACTTAAACCCCCACTTGAAGCAATTGGAAGTAATTAAACGTGAACTTAACATGATAGGATGAGTAACTAGGGTATCACACTTCTCCTCTATTGATCACAACCCTCGCCTTTAATCGCTTTCTCGCATTTCTTGCTTTAGTAGTTAATTAATCATTCAATCTTAAAACCAATTAGAATATTATGGCATCTAGACTTAATTAGAATCCGCTCACATAGCTGTTGGGACGACCTTGGTTTTACCGAATACTACACTACACACGATCGGGTACATTGCCCGTTAGTGCATTAGGGTAGACCATATGTATAATGAGAACTTATAAATATTAAAACCTGGTCAGTAAAACCTGCATTAAGACCATAGGTATAACGAGACACTTATAAATATTAAAACCTGGTCAGTAAAACATGCATCAGTTTGATTCATCATTTATCACTTTGTGCCAGCAAAGCAATTAGAAACTTGTGATGCACCTGCATATGCAACACAAAATTTTAGATCGCTTGCCGATATCTCGGTGAATAAACATTGACAACCAAATTACTAACATTTCCACATTCTTTGTTTTTCCATAACAATAAGCATGATTATAGGAACTTTTTAATGTGGCATTCACCTTTATAAAGTCATGAAGTTTAACTGCCACGTCATTCCAAAGTGTGCATGAAACTCTTACACCACTGAACAAAAAAATATAACATTATTGACAAGCCATTTGCCATTCCGAAGTATGCATTTAATAACATTATCAGTATTTACAAAAAACGATGACCATTGTAAATCACTTAAGATCTTGTAGCCTGAACTCTAAGAAATGTTTAGGTTTATCAAATGGATCAATAATCGTCATGTTGTTGTTCTCGACTAACTGACCAATGACATTTGAAAAAGATAAATCATATTAAATACTATATAAGAAACACATAATTCTAATATGCAAACTAATATATGAGAAACACATAATTCTGATACACAAACTATTATATGAGAAACACACAATTCTAATACGTAAACTAAAGCACAATCACAAAAAATAAAAAACTTACCAAAAGAACTCTTAGGATCAATCTTGTGCCTTAGAAAACTCTCAACAGACATAAAGTTCAAAGACTCTTGTATATTAGCAAATTCAGAACATCGTCGAACATTTGTTTTTTTTAGAAAGCGGATTTTGCATGGATGAGGAGTTAGTTTAAGCATGTATGTATTACTTTTAACATTAAAGTTTGATTTATAGTGACAATTGTTGGTTTGTAGGAGTTATAAACGCACATAAATGACTAGAAGTATGTGAGCCTATGGGGGCACACACGTTAAACACGAGAGTACGTGAACAATGGTTTAATACTTGAATATACATTACTCGATCAATATAGCATGCATGTAACCCGATCGTGATACTTGACCCATTGAGTTGTTTTAACTTTTAATATGGGTCAGTTTGAAAAGCCTTGGGCCTAGTTCTTTCATCTGATCGGGGGTGTTTGGTTATATAGCTTGAGACGCAAGTTTAAGGCCCATGTTTTTTAGGTAAAAGGGGGGTTTTTAAGGCCCATGTTTGGGTTTGTATCATGAGCTATATAAACAAACACATCCATGCTCCATGTTAACGATTCAATATATATCCCTAAATCAGAAAATGATTTTTCTATCCCTAAACTACTACACCAGATAATCGATCTATCCTAAACCATATTGTTAGGTCACCATGTTTATAACACAAGCATCAATATAAAAAATAGAGAAGAAGAGATCGGATGAACAAACACACACACACACGTATGATAATATGAAGAGTTATGCGTACGAGTGAATGAGTGAAATGAACAACCAACCCTCAAGTGAGGGTTTACAAGAGTATTTATAAGAGGGAACTAGGGCAACACACCAAGTTCCCATCCTTTCCTTATTAGGCTTGGGCCTAGGCTTATGGGCCTTATACATAAGCCTAAGCTTAATAACAAACATAAAGGCCATAATTAAGCTAACTATTACATATTGATTACTAACACTTTAATTCTAGTTTAGGAGTGATTCCAACAATCTCCCCCTAAGTGTTAGTGATTGATAATATAAACGTTGTAGGTGCTGATGTAATAGTAGCTTTGACGTCTTCTGACATTCTTCTTTCTTGTGAGAAGAAGTGTCTTGATTCGAACAATCTCCCCAGTGTAGAGAAATTGTTTCCTTTGAAGTATTCTGCTTTGACGTCATCATTTTATTTGTTCTTTGTTTCTTTGTTCTTTGTGATGGAAGTGATAGTATGTTGTGGTTGTCTGCATCAGGTCTGCTTCGTTGCTCCCGTGTCTCCGCGTCTTTTTCCAACATGCTCACACGCTCTTTAACGTTGGATTTCAGTACTGATGTAGTTCTCTTGGCCTTTAAACTTTGTAGATTCTTTGACTTTGACGAAGAATCATTCTGACTTTGTGTTGCCTTTTGAGAGAACTTCCATTAGTGATGTTGTTGGTATGAGCATGTGAAGAATCTACATGATCAGTCCGCTCCAGAGCTTCCATAAGAAGAAAACATAAGAGTGGTTAGTGATAAACGGATTCCAGCACTTACAAGTTTAAACTTCGAGAGTGTTTATAGCATAGTGTGAAAATACAACTCTAATTCTCACAAAGGCAGTTCCTGAACTGGAGTCCGACAAGTGAGATGACGCGATGTACCGAAGTACACCTACAGTTCAGATGAGTCGCTGAGGTACACTGAGGCGTCACCTCACGACTGTAGACCGTTTGAGACACACTAAGCGTAATCCATAGGGAGTTACTGAAGTGACCTGCTGTCAGGGCTGTTTGATGTTGACTATGGCAGGAGTTTCCATTCAATCACTGAGGATCACATGTGTGAACCTCTCATAAATGTTCTCGACAGATTGCTAAGATCTGTGAAGGACACGATAATGTATCACTTGCGTCCTTATTGTTGAACGACAAGTGATAAAATGTCAAGTGTACCTAAGAGATCTTTTGATGAATCTCGTGGCTCTAGACTCAATAGTGCGCTTTGGTTTTCCTGAGTGGAGACTAGGGAGAGGGTCTCCTTTTTCAATACCAGCAATCTCTAAGAGAAAGCCGATAGTTTACGTAGGGTTCCCTATGAGAATGAAACAAGCTTCTGTTGAGAGAAACTTGAGTGGCTAAGAAGGTGTAGTGCATGCGTCACTGGGTCCATGACGACTTTGATCTTCAATACTGGTGTCATCAAGTGACAACCAGTAGCATATGAATTGAACCCGATGTCTGCCCTAAGTTTAATAATCTGGAGGGCTATTTCTTTTCACCCTTTTCTATGCATTTCTTTTTAATTCTTCAACTCCTTCTTTCTCCGATTCTTAATTTCTCCTTTTTATAATCATACCTAAGGACTTCTAATTCTAACTATTGGTGGTGTCCTTGGGTAGATCCTTCCAGCTCTGGCGGATCATAGGACGGTTATTCCTAACCTTAATCCCCTTATAACTCCATTGCCATAAAACCGATTTCTTGAAAAATTTCTCAAAGTTTTTATGAATAAGAAACATTTTGAAACACTTCAAGAGTTTTTATTTTGCAGAAATACTCCCCCTCCACACATGCTTAAGTGTTCTGACAGAAATTTGCATGGTGAGGGAGGAGCGCGCACTTTTTGAATTGATCAACTCAAGATAGACAATCCCCCGCGAGACACGGTTACGTAGCATAGTTAAAGAGTTACATTGTCAGTTTTTAGGTGACAACTAGCTCTAATAACTATCTTAAAGGTGTGGACAAGCCTCGAAAGGTTGTCAAACCCGTCATGGTTCATGTCTACCAAGAGTTTCTTGAATGGTACATTCTACTTGGACAAGTCCTTTGCGAGACACGTTTACATCACTAGCGAACTAGCTTGAAATTATTACCCGTCCCGGACAAGTCTTTTCGAGTTACTGACATTTAAGATATCGTCAGTTCATTGGTTAAGTTTGTAGCACAAAGATTCATTTGCAATTTCACAACATATTTCTTGTCACATAATTTTTCTCCCCCTAAAAAATGGCATATAAATGTTATTTTTGATGAAAGTTTGAGTTTTGTGGGAAGATTTCTACGAAGAACAATTTTGTGAACAAAGATTTTGGTCGACAAATACTCCCCCTCAAAAAGTGATATAAACTTTTGAGGTTTTGAAAAAAATCGTAAGGGGAAGTACTTGTTCTTTTGAGCAAAACTTTGAAAAATGAAAGTTTTGATAAGTTTTACTCAAAAGTAAGAAGCTTTCGCTCCTTTTATAGGATTGTGGCACTAAAGCGTACCACAGTGTCCTTTCATTACAAGAAAGGGTTGTACACTGCTATGTGTGCACAAGCCATAGTCATAAACAATCACACATCCAAATCAATATTGAAAATGAAACAGCTTAAGGGGTACCAGGGGATTCAGGAAGTCCAGCAATATCTCCAGGAATGTGAACTGGGCGTTGATAGCCTGTGAGAGTAATCCTGGGACGACCACCTACAAAGCTCTCCAAAGTTATGAACTGGTCCCTTCTGAACAACCTTTCATCAATCCGCGTGATGATTCTCTTCACATCCCGTCTCTCCTGAGAATTCCATCTCTGTTGTGACCCAATGCCTTGTTGTATCGCCTTTAGCCTATAAGCTAAGCCGTCCCTGACTTTCTTCAGTGTGTGATCTCCAAACTTATGAAGATCTCTACACGCCATCAAGCAGTTGCGATGAAGTTCACTACGGTAAACTACTCCAAACGGTTTGCTGATGAGAGTGTATTATGGAAGATGGTTGATGTCAGGAAGTTCTAGCTGAGGTCTGGTGAGGTTGACACGTGTCTGATACGATTCAACAGCAAGTTGTGGATCTTCTACACGTTCCTGGATCACTATGCTTCTGATGAAGATTAGCAAGGACTTGATGTATTCACGTTGGATTTCTTTCGAGAATTGTCTCATTCTTCCCTTTACCTTGGCAAGATACAGATCTTCAATGTCGTTGAGAGACAAATTCTGAAAGTCTGCTTCATAGAAATCATAGTCCCTTTCGTCTTGTCTTTTGACCACGATTTTATTGAGGAAAGTGTAATCCCATTTAGACGAGAGAGCTACATGCTTAACAGCAACGATCCCTTTATCACTGTACACTTCATGTTTAGACCTTCAAACCTGACAGCTTTTGTAGTAGATTCTTCGGCGTTCCGGCCAATGGTGAATCCCATACATTGCATCAATGTTATACTGTTCCACGTTGTTAGAAAACATGTGAGTAGCCTTTTCCTCGATGGCTATGCAGTTGGAGTATATGGCTACCGGGAACGGAAGTGTAAGTGATGTAGCGTATTTCTTTGAACCATCGCTACCGTGTAGAAGAAATTCCAGGTCTTTATTGAAAAAATAGCGAAATGGAATCTTAGGTTGATCTGGTTGGCCAATCATTGGTAGAGGTCTGGTCCAGTCGGTGTAATATGGAGCATTGTCTTTTCGTGTGAAGTCAATGTTAGCTTCAGGGTTGAGCCAATCGATGTTGTTAGACATGGCTTGTGCTATGTTTTCAAGATGGTATTCAACTTCGATAGCACTTTCTGAGCTGTCTTTGAGCAGTTGAAAAGCTTCATTCTTGATTCGTTTTAGCTCTGACTTGGTCATCTTCTTCACCCGAAACTTCTCTTGAAGTAACTTAGCATGCTCCAATGTTCGACCTTCTACCGTATCTTGATCATCAGTTAGGGCGAGAGTAGCATCAACAAGTGTAGAGAACCATTCAAACTCGGTGTCATCTTCGTCTAGCCATGAGACGACATCAGCCTTTGGCGTCTTCTTCTTTTTCTTTGGCCTAGATGAGGATGCTGGTTTCTTTGTTGAAGCGGGAGAGATGGGTTGTTGTTGGGGCTCAGGTGTCTCTTTATCGTTACCACCAGTGTACTCAAAGTGATCACCGGTTTTCTCTGTCTGAGGTGGTAACTCAGAGTCCTGAGGTTTGTCAGCAGAAGAGCGTGTAGGAGATCGTTGTTGAGATGGAGTCCTTTGGGGTGGAGGTAGCATGGATGATGATTCACCATTTTTCTTCAGGCGTTTAGGCTCTTTATCTTTATCTTTATCCTTATCATCATCGTCTCTTGGACGTTTAGGCCTTTCAGCTGGCTCCTGTATGAAGTCTTGAGTTGATATTCTAGTAGTGCCTCAAATAGTTTACTTTCGTCAGAGGTGAAAGTTGCAGATCGTTGAGACATTTGTAGCACCAGCTTGGAAATCAACTCAGCATCAGAGAGAACTGCATGATCCATTGGATTGATCGTCATCTTTACCGGGGTGGTTTGCATTGTTTGCTTGACGAATTTCGTGAGATTAGGATAGAGCTGTCTGGTGAACATCTCCCTTGTAACTCCAGAAACAGTGTCGAGAAGAAACTTGTGAGTATATTCTCTTGCCATCTTCTCCATTTCCTTTTTGAAATCTCCTTTGATAAACTTCTGGGTATGCTTCCTTTCTTTCAACAACTCGTTTATCCCGTCTTGAAGAAAGTTGATTCTGTCAGCAAGTTGATTCAGCTTTTTGTTGATCACATCTTTCTTCTTGACTTGCTTGATAGCTTTGACTATCTTTGTCTTACCCCGGGATATCCAAGAGTCAGTTGGTTTCTTCACAGATTTAGATGTGGATCTAGTTGTTCCTTTGGATGGTGGTGGAGATGAATGAGAGGATGAATCTGATGATGATGAGATATGAGGAGACTCAAGATCCTTTGCTGGTTCAGAAGTTTCTTCTTTTGAGCATGCTGGACTATCTAGAAGAAAATCATCATATTCAACTTCATCATCTTTTCCAGACTTGGCCAATTGTTCTGCCTCAATCTTGGCTTCTTCATCAGGTTTAGCTTGAGCTTCCATTTCTGCTTTTGACTTAGCTGCAGCTTCAACATCTTCATCAGCTTTTTCTTTCTCAGACTTCTCCTTTTTAGGTTCCTCAAATTCATAGGTGATGGTATCTTCCAGTCGCTGTTGTTGTGGATCGTGGGTGGTACCAGTTCCCTTATCGGGTTGATTAACCGCATCAGGAACTGGTGTAGATAGTGCACCACCACTTGACCCTCCGGGGCCACGAGTTTAACCCTTTACAAATTCATCGGCAAGATATTTGAGTCTGAGGTTCTTCAACTTCTTTTGATATTCTCTTTCCTCATCAACTGGTTCTTCTTCAGAACTTTCCTTATTATGCTCAAGCACAAGAGTTTTTCCTTTGCCTTTTTCAGCTATTGGACTGGGAGGTTTAGCTACTGTTGGAGTGTCATCGAATTGCAGTTTTAGAGTAGGTGACCTCTTCGTCTGATTCAGTTTCCTCAGAGCTTTCATCCAGTAGCTTTCGTTGCAGTTCAGGCTTGGGAATAGGAATAGGAATAGCTTCCTTAGAGGGAACTTTCCTTTTGAGAGTATGTGACCTCTTAGGAAACTTTCTTTGACTCTCGGTGCTTGTAACACTCCCTGCACTGCCTCTCCTGGTTTTCCGAGTAGGTGTACCAGAGGACTTTTCATCAAGAAAGCCTACTTTGCCTTCATCAACCGCTACCAGATACCTTTTGTATGAATAAAGTTGTTTGACTTCATTAGTTAGAAGGTGATCTGGCAACACTGCACCTTGTTTCTTTGTTGTTGATTCCTTAAATTTTACTGTGAGTGTAGGCTCGTACAACATGGAGTGATTGTTGGCGTCATTGAGTCTCAAGGGGATATCAGGATTATTCCCTAGAGCTCGTTGGATCCACAATTTGGTATATCTGATATATGGGATCTTGGAGCCAAGCTTTTTGAGGAAAGACATCATGTCGTCCCATATTAAAGCTTCAACTTCAATGTGTTTCATGTTGACCAAAGCCCAAAAGATCTGTAGTTCCATGAGCTTGGGATGCTCATAACCACTATCACGTCCAGAAACGGATTTGGTGATGATAATGTAGAGGGTTCTCCATGGCTGAGGAATATTCTTAAGATCTACCTATGAATTCTTTGTGATTACTCCTGAAGCTTCATCATAACCAATGTCGATCATGAATTGCAGAACGGCCTCTTCAGCTGGTGTGGCATTGTATTCGGTTGGCTCAATGGTGGGAATGAGAAGAATAGCCCTTAAGTCTGTTGGTGTGATGGTGACTTGTTTGTGGTTGAGTGTCACCGTCACAGCATTTTGACCTTTGATATTTTGCATTGTATGCCAAAATTGGTGAATGTAGATCTTCGGCACTGTAGCAGAGTTGGTGAGCATGTTCTGATAAGGGTGATTCTTTAGAATGTCTACAGCAATCAGACAAGAAGACTCTTAGCAGGTGAGACTATCAAAATCAACACGAAGGTTATTCTTTCCTATCTTCATTGGATAACCATGAGGGAAGATATCTTCAACAGTGAGAACGTTTGGTGCTTCCACGTTTTGCATTTGAGCGTCCATGTCGTGATCTGAAAGATATTTATCCAAAAGAACCAACATATCGAAAGACATTACGTTAGTCAACAGTTGGTTTTATTGTCTACTTATTGAATGTGATATGTCGATGATTGTTACGAGTTCAATGTCACTTATTTGTCCAATAGTCCAAAGACGTCGTGATAATTATCGTGAGTTGGTTAACTTTGAGTTTTAAAGTCCAAGTTTTCACTTATTTTTCACAACTTATTAAAAGTTTAAGCTTACTAGTGACATTATTGGTTTCGTGGCGTTATGATTTATTTATTTACAAGTTTTAACAATTCATAATTAAGGTTAAAATTAGGCTTAGGCGTAGAAATGGCAAGCTTATGCGTAAACAGGAGTGATTATACGGGTAAACGTAAGCTTATGCGTAGGTTCTTGACTTACGCGTAAGAAATATTACGCATAGGAAAAAAGATCCTTATGCGTAGAGCTTACGCGTAAGCGTATATGGAACCTTACGCGTAAGGTTTACTCGTAATAGTCAACCTTATGCGTAGAGGTTACTGTTTACGCATATCCTTCACAGGATACGCGTAGTCCCCAATGTAGAACCTTATGCGTGAACGTTACGCGTAAGATTTCTCTTACGCATAACATGCTACGCGTAAGGTGATCCTTATGCGTAGATGGCAAGTAACCTTGATTCTGAGTTACACACGCGTTGAAACCTGAAATAAATTCACCATAACACAAAATTATCATCTACATTCAATTCTTTCAGATTTAATCACTAACACTCAATTAGACAGTTATGTAAAGAACATATGTTATGCGTAAACCTAAACCCTAAGGCCTAATTTCTACGTGTAAGTTATCTAACCATAGAAATTGCACCAAACTTGTTCTGTAAGGTCTAAGAAGCATAGTGAGTTGTTCTATCCAAGTTATAACATCAAAATCAAGGCCAATCAAAAATACCCAATTCTTAAGAACATAAACCCTAATTTCCAATTTAAGGGCAATTCGTGTTTCTGGGTTGATTCCAAGCATGATTATGGTCAATTAACCTTGTAAACAACATCATATGACAATCTTTTTAACCAAAAACACTCAATATTGAAAATCCCTAAACTTACGCTTAAGAACCCTAAATTGAAAATCGTCCAATTCATGTTTCTGGTGGATTTGAATGATGAAAACGTTTATAATAAGAACATTTGAGCCTTTTAACATCATTTTTATTAGTCCAAACACACCAATGAAGCATTTGTGTTCACGGCTTACACGTAGAACACAAATCTTCCTCAAACACAATATTGAACCGTTGGATTCTCAAACAAATCAAAAACCCATATTTGTATTAACCCAAAGATTGATAAAACACTTACAGATAAGGGATCAAAAACATTGATTTGTCGGATGAATATTATGCATAGGATTGGGTAGTTGGGAAGTAAATGAGGTGAAGTTAATGTGGAAGAGATATTTTGTTTAAAAAATTTGACCAGTCCTTACACCTTAACCATTTACAACCAATATCCATAACTTCCATTTTGGTTACCAAACCAGAATATTTGAAAAAAAAAAACTTGACGACACTCCCCCTCGAGTTAAGAAATAATGAAGTTTTAAAAATATGAGTTCGAGGAGTGTCAGTAAACCAGAAATGTGACCACCATTAATAAAGAAACAACCGATATGAGATAACATGCAAGTACAAGGTTTTATGAAACTGAAAAATATTTGCTTTCTCCCCCTCAACACTTGATTAAGAAAATACTGAATTTTGAAAGATTAAAGTGTTGATGGAAGATTTGTACTTGCAATGTTAAAAGAAATATAGATTAGAAGAATATTTTTGATATTTTATCAGAGTTTATATTTTTGTATTTTGTTTTTGAAAAATATTTACAAGAGAGGTTTTTGTGTTTGACTGGTTTTTAAGAATGTTTTAAGAGTTCATCCAGTTCCTCTTGAGCCAAACACCGCATGCCAATCCGGTGGACCAACTCATTAAACCTAGCAGAAGCTAAGGCTTTGGTGAGAAGATCTGCCAGTTGGTATTCAGTACCCACAAAGTATAATTCAACTGTACCCTGTTTCACGTGGTCCTTGATGAAATGATATTGAAGATCGATGTGCTTTGATTTTGAATGTTGAACAGAGTTGCACGAGATCGCAATAGCACTCCGATTGTCGCAGTACATCGGGATTATGTCAAATACGTAACCATAGTCTTTGAGTTGTGTTCTCATCCAAATGACTTGAGCACAACACGCCGACATGGCTACATATTCTGCTTCTTTTGAGGACAACGATGTACAATCCTGCTTCTACGATTGCCATAAGACCAGTTTATCACCAAGAAATTATAAAGCTCCTAGAGTACTTTTCCGTGAATCTAAGCATCCTGCGTGATTAGCGTCTGAAAAAGCTATTAGTTCAAAACCAGAATCCTTCAGATACCAGATCCCTAAATTAATGGTTCCCTTGATGTATCGGAGGATTCTTTTAGCCTCAGAGAGATGGGTTTCAATTGGTCTCGACTGATAACGGGAGCAAAGATATACGGCAAAAACAATATCAGGCCTGCTAGCTGTTAGATACATGAGAGACCCAATAATACTACGGTATTTGGTAGGGTCCACAAATTTCTCATGTAAATCAGCGTCTAGCTTCTTGGTATGTGCCATTGGTGTGGCATAGGTGTCACAGGTTTGCATTCCAAATTTGTTTAATAGTTCAAGGGCATATTTGGACTGACTCAAGAAAATACCACGGGGTGATTGATGAACTTGCAGTCCTAGAAAGAACGTAAGTTCACCCATCATGGACATTTCAAAATGTTTTTTCATTAGTTTTGAAAAATCGTTTGAGTATTTTAAATATGTTAACCCAAAAATGATGTCATCCACATAAATTTGAACGATTAAAATGTGTGCCCCGTGATATTGTATGAACAGTGTAGGGTCGACCGAACCTTTTATGAAATTATTGGCGATAAGAAAGGATGATAACTTATCATACCACGCCTGAGGGGCTTGTTTGAGACCGTAGAGAGCCTTCTTTAGTTTGTAGACGTGATTAGGGAACTCTGGATCAACTAATCCTTCTGGCTGGCTAACATAGGCCGTTTCTTTCAGTTATCCATTGAGAAAGGCAGTTTTGACATCCATTTGAAAGACCGTGATGTTCATGTGAGCCGCAAATGCCAGAAAAATCCGTACAGACTCAAGACGAGCAACCGGAGCGAATGATTCTTCAAAGTCAATACCCTCTTCCTGTCTATAACCCTTAGCCACTAGACATGACTTGTTTCTTATTACGTTCCCTTCAGCATCCAATTTGTTCTTCCAGATCCATTTGAGACCAATGACGAAGACCCTTGTCGGTCTTTTAACCAATTCCCATGCTTCAAGACGTTTAATCTGATTGAGTTCTTCTTGCATGGATTCAATCCAGTTGTCTTTGGTCATTGCATCTTTAATGTTTTTAGGTTCATATTGGCAGACAGTGAGTATATAAATGCAATGTTCACCGTCTGTGTAAAGACGTTGTCGTGTTATGACTAGTTGATTCGGGTTACCAATAATATTCTCTAGAGGATGGTCTTTTGTCCAATGATAAGTGGATGGTTGAGGTTGATATACATTCTGCAGATTGGGAGAATTCAAATGGCTTGTAGATGATTCCGCAACATCTGGTGCAGCAGTTTCATTAGCAAACGGGTTGAAGAACGCATTTGGATCAAAATCTGCAGGTGGGGGTACTTCATTGTTCAGAACATCATCAGCTGGTTCAGCGTCGTTGGATGCAGTTTGTTCAACTGTTGTTGTAGAGTCAACTGGTGGTGCTTCTTCAACAGTAGTTATTGTAGCAGGTGTATCAGGTATTGGAATATGATCAGGTTGAGCAACGGAAACATTAGATACACCTGGAGTACGTTCATCAATATCATCACTAAATAGAGGAGCAAATAGCTTTTCCATTTGTTGACGAGTAAGCTGGGAGCTTGTGTCAGCTGATGATGAGGTATGAGGGAAGTTTAAACAGTTATGACCGGGTTCCAAGCTGTTATGCTCATAAGCCATTTCTGTAAGCTCATCGAAATGTGCATGAATCATTTCCATAACCTGATTTGTACGACGATTCTAGATCCGGTAACCTTTAGAATTCTCACAGTATCCAATAAAGACTCCAATATCAGCTTTGGCTTTGAGCTTTCCAAAGTCATCATGATCATTATTTGGGTAGCAAAGGGATCCAAATACATGAAAGTGTTTGAGATTCGGTTTTATGTTATGGATAAGCTCAAAAGGTGTTTTGTTGTGGCGTTTAGTAATCATTGAGCGATTTTGAGTGTAGCCTGCAGTTGATACGGCTTCAGCCCACAAGTAATCTGGAAGTTTAGCATTGATTAACATTGTTCTTGCAGCTTCCATTAATGTACGGTTCCGTCTTTCAACAACTCCATTTTGTTCTGGTGTGCGTGCAATAGATGTTTGATGCTCAATTCCCACTTTCTTATAAAATTCCCGAAGAGTTTGATTTACAAATTCTGTTCCTTTGTTTGTTCTGATTTGCCTGACAGTGTTCCGGAGCTGAACTTGAATTTTCGTGAGAAAGGTGATGATCATCTGTGGAGCTTGATCTTTGCTTCTAAGAAAGTAGACCCAAGTCCATCTTGAGTAGTCATCTACAATTACCAAGATGTAGCATTTGCCATTAATCGTCTGCACGCGCATCGGACCACACAAATCCATGTGAAGAAGATGAGCACATGCTGAGAGCTGTGTTCCACTTTTGAAGGAAAATGAGCACGAGTGCTTTTCCCTTGTTCACAAGCTGAGCAAAGGTGATCTTTAGAATACCAGAATCTCGGGAGACCTTCAACAAGTTTGTATCGAGCAAGGTTGGTTATGGTTTAAAAGTTTAAACGTGAGAGACGTCGGTGCCATAGCCAATATTTTGTTGATGTTGCCTTTGAAAGTAGAAAAATGGGAGATGAAGTAATCATGTCTTGCATTGAGATGGTGTACAGACTTGAATTGCGAGTGCCAGAAATAAGATCGTTTCCTTGTAGATCACGAATGAAACAAGTTTTCTCCAGAAAAGCAACTTCCAAATCTCCATCACAGAACTGACCAACAGAAAACAGATTGTGACCGAGACCTTCCACATAATAAACCCTGCTGATTTTGATGTTTCCATTGATGTAATATCCGTAGCCCATGATAGCTGCGAAGTGATCATTCCCGAATCTGACAGTGCCAATGAACTTTGCGACAAAGTTTGATAACAGTTTAAGATTGCCTGTCATGTGTCGGGAACATCCGCTATCAACAATCCAAAGGATGATCTGTATCACCTGCATTACACACAGACGACACAGATGGAATAGAAGTAGATGTTGAACCCGAGGAGTTAGAGGGTTCCGATGCAGTTATAGTCGAAATACATACATCAATGATTTTAGGCATCCATTTAAATCCTAGTGTATTATGTATCCATTTCTGCCATCTCCAACTAGTCTTTGCTTTAGTCTTAGTGAATGTACTATGTGGTACTACATTCCTTGGAGGTGATACTGGGACTACAGGGACATCAATGCGTTTATTAGAATCTAAAGAGGGTGGTTTACCAAGCACAGACTTAGAAGCGTTAGTGGTCCTAGAGGTATTCTGTTTCTTAGGATTTCGTAAACGAGAAAAGATAGCTTTAGCAACACATTTATCATGACAATCAGAAAGCATACTTTTACGACATATAACACAAGAAGCTTCAGACTTAATATCAAAAGTACTTAAAGGTTCAGCATTCATTACAACACTTTTTCCATTACATTTGTCAGACACAATATCTAAAGTGGGTGCAACTTGGGTCTTATTCAAAGTCCTAGGGTGTTCTTCTACTTTAGCATTCTTTGTTATTCTTTTCTTAGGTCACAACTTCCTATTCTTCCTTGTATTGCTCCTAAGCTGTGAAGTGCGGACGTTAGGAAAAGAGGTAACTATTCTTGTTTCAGTAGAGGGAAGCACATTAGTATCTTGTGGTTTGCCAGTAGGCATTCTGGGGTCACGTTTGCTAAGTGTTACAGGTGCAATTTTCTTAATGAAGCTAGGCTGAACTTGTTCATACTTTCCTAACATCTCTCTTAACTTAATGATAGTGTGCACCAAATCTTGATTTTCATAACGAAGATTTCCGGAAAAGTTCATGACTTCTTTAGTGTATGCAAGATAATGATCAAGTTCGTTTGATGCTTCATCACGAGTCTGTTTGAGTAAATCAAATATGACACCATATTCCTTTTTAACTTTTTCAAGTTCTTGTTCATATTTTGAGATTTGACATTTTAAAGACGTGTTTTGATCATCCAGTTGCTCAGGTTTTGAATTAAAGGTTTTTGCTTGCAACTGAGTGATTTTGTTTTGCCAAGCGAGTTCACGAGAATGACAATCTTTTTGACACCATTGAAGACGACGTTTTGCATTTGAAAGCTCGTTTAACATTCGTTCATTTTCAACTTTTAAAGACTCGATCTGATGCACATTATCAGTATTCTCAACAATTTCAACAGAATCAGCAGAGATATAATCAGATGCATATGACAAAGTATGAAATAACACAACATTATGGATATCAGCACATATAACATCTTCCAAGAGTCGATCAACATCTTTTCGTAACATTTTCTTTTTACGTTTTGTATTCGAAATAGATGTTTTTGTTTTCTCGAAAACGATTTTCATTAATCCAAGTTCCTTATGAAATTCCCTTTCCCAATATAATGCACAATTTTTCAAAATTTTAACATGGGGTAAAAGTCTTTTCTGAAAAATATCTCTTTGTTCTCGCGCCTTAGGTGATTGAAAATGTTCAACTTTTATTTCAGAATGAAATTCAATCTCACGTTCTAAAAGTTTGAGGTCAGAAGTGAAAATGTCAAAATATCTAAGAATTTGACGATTTTTTGGTTTTGAATTTACTTCACTGAGTGAAGGTAAAGGACCATAAATTTGTGCAGAATTTGGTTGGGGAGCAACATTAGAAGAATCGGACGTTTTTGTGATAATCCTAGGTGTGTTAGAAGAATCCTTTTGTGTGACGAAAGTGACGGCTTTTGAATAGTTAAATGGTTTGTTATAAACAACATTTTTGTAATTTTGATCGACTCTCGTCTTCTGCATCTAATTCCTCTTGACGATGATATTCAACAACACTCATAACAGAATCATCAATTTTGTATTCTGCACTGGAAACTTCAGGATTTGGTTTGAATGCTTTGGTTTGTAATCAGCAAGATTCGGTCCATATCCATTTGGATTAGGTTTTAAAGTAAACTTTTGAATAGTTGTGATTGACTCACCATGTTTGTAAACAACATTTCGAAACTCTTTGAGTTTGTTTTGTAAGCCAACAATTTCTTCAAGATGGTCATCTATTCGTTTCGTTGAATGCTTTTTGTATGCAGAGAACTGTTGTTGACAAGTTAACAACTCAGCCTTGGCTTTTTGAGTTTCCAAAGTAAGAGCGTTAAGTTGTTTTTTATGTTCATGTTTCAGCAGTTCTATTTGAGACAACAATGCATTCTTCGATACGGCTAGATCACGAATCTGTCGTTCTAAAGATTTTTTGTATTGGTGTGATTTAGCAAAAGCGGCTTCAAAACCTTGTTCACGTTTTTCTTGAGTTTTGAAAAAATTGAGTTGTCTTTTTAAGCATTCAATATCCCTGGTTAATAGTTGTTGAAACAGACAGACCTTGATAGATCTTGAGCTCGTGGATCGTTATATATGCCTATGTAATCACAAGCACAATAAAAGACAATCTCTACTACTTATATTTATCAGCGGAATATAAACACAAGTAACAAATAACTAAGAACTCTCTGATCCTCTATGGATCGTTATATTAACTAGAACTGTGTTTTTCCAATCAATACCTAACTCATTCTAATGTGTTCCTTTTATAGACAAGGAACCCTAAACAAAATCGCTAAACCGTTTCCCAAGAAATGTATAAACATAAAACTAAATAAGATATACACAATCACTTCCTAATAAAGCTCATGTATATCCAAACTAAATATACTAAACACGGAATAATCACTTCCGCAGAAACAAACTAATAACTATTATACTTCAGCAGATTATGTCTTTAGCAGAATCCACTCTTCTTCAGTAGAAACCCTTCGGCAGTAATTTCAGCATAATCCAAACTTCACATAATTCCCAACAATCCTCCCCTAAACTGGAATTTGACTTGGTTAAGTTCCAGTTTCTTGATAGATCTTTAACAAAACAGCTCCAGAGGATTGTGCACGAACAACATCAGCAAAGAATCCAAAGAAGAACATCCAGGTGTGTAAACTCCTGTGAGAGGTGAATCATTGAAAATAATGGATTTGATGTCTCTTTACCAATAGCCATCACTACTGGAGTAGCCATATGTTTAAGTTCATAAACTATGGTACACTGATAACCATCTGATTTATTGGCAAACCAACAACCATATAAACGGATTTGAAATGTCTTTACCTGTAGCCGTTTGCTCAGGACTAGTCAATTCTTAGAATTGGTGAATTAATAACCAAATATCGAATGCCACTGCCTTTACCACAAGCCATATACATGTGGGCTAGTCAATTCTTGGATTCCAAAAAGGAATAAGCCATGGTGAATTGAAAACCATACAACACTCAGCAATTAAGCATGGGTGATTGCATACCCTATGATTTTGAGCAAACCATTACAGCTATCAACAGATTTGATGTGTCTTTACCAAAGCTGTACCCTTTGGACTAGCTAACTCTTTGACATACACAAGGTATATATCTGGTGAGTCAAGAACCATCAAAAGTATACAACAAACCTGCAGAAAAAGTTAGATAAACCTAAAAACTTTTTTTTTTTTTTTTTTTTTTTTTTTTTTTTTTTTTTAACTAAGAAATAAAGAAAACAAAAATTACAAAATAAACAAAATAGTACAATCAAGGTGAACCTTTATGTGACAAAAGCTGATTTTTAATCAAACCAACACATTGAGAAGCATGAAGCTCATCATTGCCAACTGGATTAGGAGGCACTTCCAACTTCTGTCTCAGCAATCGTTCCATAAAAGTAACCGATAAAGGATAGAGCTTATCCGATAGCATACACAAAATCATACCACAGGTGGTCTGAACCACATGAACACAAGGCATAGGATAAAATCTCCAACTCTCAATCTCCCACTGATGTAAATTCTTCCAGATAGAATACCCTTTACCTTCTGAAGATTGAGAATCAAACAAAACCTGAAGATCACCCAACAAATATAAACCAAAACCTGTTGGTGGATGAATATTATAATACTGAATGACATGTTCATACAGCATTTTCAAATCATGTCTAGTCACCAAATGAAGAATGTCCTTCAAGAAATTGAACTGAATAGCAGTATCATCCAGTCGATAAATAGTGTTAAGCTTCCTAGCTTTCAAATTAACCAATACCGCATGAGTTCCTTCAGGAAAAACTTCAACAGGTCCAACTTTAATAAAGGTAGATTCATCAGCCTTGAGATCTAAATAAGGAGTCTTTGAAGAATGTTTCCTAGCCAGTCTGACATAACTCCTTAAGGAATTGAATTTCCTTTTAACCAAGCTTTTCTGCCTCCTACCAGCTATTGGATCTATATCAATCTTTAAATCCTCTTCCTTACTTAATGGATCACTCAAAGCCACACAAGGCAATGCTTCAGAAGAAACCAAAGAAGATTCAGCAGAAACAACCACATCAGAAGAAGGGTTAGCTTCAGAAGTTGTTTCAGAAGTAACAACTGGAGAGATCACCAGAGGCAAAACAGCATCCAAATTTTCCACTATCTCAACTGTTTTATGTCTCTTAGCTTTAGGAACATCAGACATTGAAGCAATTCTTGCCAAATTAGAAGAAGAAGTAGAACCAGAGGAGGAAAACTTCATAATCATATTATACTGTTTAATCAAAGCATCATCAGAAAAAGCACATATTTGCTTCATTGACCTACCAGAATTATAAATAGTAGAACTATGATTCTTCACAACTCTCCTCATATGATTCCTCTTCTGAGCAACAGTCATTGGTTTTTCTCTTTTGGCTTTATGTCTTTGAGCAATAAGAGCTCTCCTCTTTACAGCCGCTTCTTGCTTCCTTTGATTACCAAGAGCCACCATTTGATCCACAAAATTCTCAGTATCAAAAGATGCTCCTAATATAAGTTTTGCAAGATTTGGATCAGATGCACCTTGAGTAGTATAAGCATCCCATTGATCATCAATGATCTTAGGAAGTAATGCATCAAGCTCTAATTTTCTTTTAGGAGACAAATTAGAATCAGACTGAGCTTGAAGAAATTTAGCAACAACATGACTCTTCTGCATATTTTCATACTCAGCAAACATCCTAGCCTGAGCATGATTTTCTTCTTCAGTCACCAGGCCTGAATCAATCATATCATCAATCACAGCTTCCTGTCCTTTGTCAGAAGATGTCTCAGCAGAACCAATATGAGCTTCAGAAGGAACAATCAAATCAACATCAGAAGAAACAGGTTGAGACAATTCCTCAACAGGTGTAGAGAAAACTTCAGAAGAAGAATTCAACTTATACATTCTCCCAGCTATAAAAACTTCATCATCATCTGCTGAAGGTGAAACATTTGGTTGTTCTTGTATAAATGAGGTTTGATCATGATCAGAAACATCCTCCTCAACTAGAACATCAGCAGATGCATCAACAACGTTTGGCTCCTTTGAAGTTTCAGCAGATACCTTATTCAAATATTGTCTTCTTCTTTTTCTAGAAAATATAATAGGCACGTTGCTCCTTGAAGATTCAGCAATTGGAGAAGAAACATCAGATGTAAGAGCTGCATCAGCCAAGATTCCAAGGGATGCATGAAGATTCTCTTCGTCCTCCTCTTCAGAAGAAACCAGAACTCTCTTTTTACCCCTCTGACCCAGTAATTCCTCCAAGTTCTCAACTTTAGTCTCCAATTCCACAATCTTATTACCAAGAATAGACTTTGTCTCTGCAAGCTCCTTCTTAAGATCAGTCACCTCACCTGCATACTTGTTCACCAGAGCATATAATGAGGTAAGTGTAATAGTATCCTCATCTGCATCAACTGATTGCTCAGTTGTAATTGGAACTTCATTTGACCGTTCAGGAGTAACATTAACCTGCTCAACATTAGAACATCCTTCACCAAATGGATTTCTAATAGGACTAGGTATAGGCAATCTATCAATATCAACCTGAACCTCATCAAGAGAAACTTGTGTAGGTGATGGACTAGGACATGGTCTAGGGGAAGGTATGGATGCCTCAGCAACAGCAGAATGACCCTCATCAACATCAACTGAAAGATTACCATCAGTAGTATTGGAAGAAGGTAAAATAACAACATTAACCTCATCAGCAGTCTCATTCTCCTGAGGCAACATGGCAGCTAATAAAGGAAAATGTGTCCCCTCAAATTTAGTTCTCATCGAAGCAAATAACTTAGAAGTTAAAACACCTATGGGATAAAAAGCTTGGGTGTGGGTAGAAACATTTAATATCATCTGTAAAAACCTAGGGTACATCAAAAACTTGCCCTTTTTCCTAGTTATATTCTCAACCATATTATCAAAAATAAACTTAGAAAAAATATAAGTCAAACCCTTAGATAGACAAATAATACCACATCCCAATTGAGTTGAAAACTGATCCCATCCTCCAGACTTATTGCTTACACACTGAAGCAACGTATGAACCAAAAACCTCCACATAGGACAAAGCTAATTTTTTAACCACATATCAGTCCTTGTACCTTGATATCCAATCGCCCTAATCCCATCAAGTACCACCGCAGAATCAGAATGATAAACTCCATTCTCATCATTCAAACGAAGTTGTCTTCTTATCAGTTCTTCTGTCACTACATACTCTGTTCCGTCAACTCTTGCAACAATCTCTGTATCACTTCTTTTTGTAGCCGATGCCCAAAATTGAGTAACCAAGGATTCATATATAGCATTTGGAGAATGCGTTAAAGCATACTGAATCTTTGATCTCTGTAAGAATGCAATCATCGGCCTATACAACTCATCTCCCCGAGCAGTTCCCAGAAAAGCGACCTTATTATGATCATGTTTGAATTGAAGCGCCATGAGAGATTTTGAAAATTAGGGTTACGATTTGCACAAATGGAAGTGTTTTGAATGAAAGTAACAAGTGAATCACTTAAAATGGGACGAATATATGCCAGTAGAGAATAAATAGAAATTTCCCAATTTTGGTCAAAGATGACCAATGATGACGTGGACTTCTACTTTTACTCATATTCACTTTCAACTTCGGTAGAAACGGAAACCATTCTGCTGAAGTATACCAATCAGCAGAAACAGATCAAGTATTCAAGAAGCTTCAGTAAATATCTTTTTACTGTTTCACCCACTCGCATTAAATCTCATTACCACTTGAAACCGTCTATAAAACAATCCCAATGCACACATACCTCTTTATCAAAAACCCCAAATATCCTTGCAAACCCTTATTCCACCAATGCTCCAAAATTAAACCACAATAAACCATGAGTACCAAACCTGAGATCATAGATCTCACAACATCATCCTCATCATCATCATCATCCTCATCAAGTGAAGACACTAATCCATGGCTTTATTACTTTCCACAACCATATCCACGATCAAAGAAATCACCCTTTCTTCCTTTTTCAGAAGATGATAGTGTAGTGAATCCAAGTGAATCTGTTGATGATTCTGATGACTCCTATAAGGAGAGAACATCTTACTCCCAACCTCCAGCACCTCGGCCTCAACGAAGGCCACGAGCCAAAAATCCACCACTTCCAGAAGATAGAGAGGTGGTTCTTGGTCTTTCTGCATCAGGTTTTGGTGCATCATCACATATCGTATAAGGGAAGAACTTAAAGAGGGTAGATGGATTGCATTTTGGTTGAAATAAATAGATGAAGCACAAAGGACACATTGTTTTTCTCCATCATCATATGTGGTCATTGTCATCATCAACGTTTGCATCAATCCATCCTCTCCATTTTGATCCTTAGCATCTTCGTCATACTGGTCATGTATCTCCAGCCATCAAGATAGAATGAATGGGTGGTTATGCAAGACTTCACAAATGCATATCCAGCATTTAGTGTGAAAGATGTGAGCGATCATGCATATCCAACAGCCTGTTAGATGTTGGAATAGATGATATGTAATAGATTAGGATTAGTAGATCATGTAGATGCATTTGATGTTGTTTGTACTCTGTAAGCTGTAAGCTGTAAACTGTTTCTTGAATGAATGAATGAACAATTTGCTTCAGTACTTCTTTTTAGAGGAAACAAGCTTAAGATTTCTTGACCATATCCCAACTGAACAGAACAACCACTCTGCAAAACAGAACAAACACAGAGACAAACACAAACCAACAAAGAAACACAAACTAAGATTACATTAGCTGGTTAGAGTTAGAGAAAAGCAAACCAATATACAAAGTAACATAGCAAAATGCAAAGTATACACAAATCCTCCCCTAAGGCATATGCCTCACCTGAGGCCTATGCCTCCCCTTAAACTTTGCAGTTAAGGGTTAAGCATACCGATATGGACCACAAGGTGTTGAAACCTTGGTCCATCAAAAGCCTTTGTTAACAAATCTGCCACATTATCATCAGTATGAATTTTGACCACTTTAATCAAATTTTTATCATATGCATCTCTTATAAAGTGGTGCCTGATTTCAATATGTTTTGTTCGACTGTGAAAAACTGGATTTTTAACAATGCATATGGTACTTTGATTATCAATAAAAATTGTTGTGTTCATGAAATTGTACCCATAATCCAACAACTGATTTTGAATCCAAAGAACCTGTCCACAGCAATTTGCAGCAGCAACGTACTCTGCTTCAGTAGATGAGGTAGCCACAATAGTCTGTTTCTTGCATTGCCAAGAAATCAATCTCTTTCCAAGGAATTGGCAACCTCCAGTGGTGGACCTCCTATCCAGATTAGCACCAGCATAGTCACTATCACTATAAGCTTCCAACTTAAAAGGAGACTCTTTTGGGTACCAAAGACCTAGAAGAGGTTGGCCTTTGAGGTACTTAAAGATCTTCTTAACAGCATTGAGATGGGAAGTCAGTGGAGTAACTTGATGTCGTGAACAAACACTCACAGCAAAAGTAATATCAGGCCTTGAAGCTGTTAAATACATCAAAGAGCCAATCATAGACCTGTACAAATGAACATTCACAGGTGGATCAGCTTCATTGTTGGTCTTTGTCTTTGGAGCTTCATAAGGTGTAGTGGCAGTCCTTACACCCTCCATACCAAACTTCTTCAAGATGTCCCTCACATATTTTTCCTGACTGATAAAGATACCATCAGGTTTCTGCTGAACTTGAAGACCCAATAAGAAAGTCATCTCTGCCATGGCACTCATCTGAAACTCTCCCTTCATAAGCTCCTCAAACTCCCTGCACCAAGCTTCCTTTGTGGATCCAAAAATAATGTCATCCACATACACTTGCACAAGAATAATGTCAGTGGAATTCTTCTTAAGGAAAAGAGTCTTATCAATTGCACCTCTTCTATAACCATGCTTCAGAAGAAATGTAGAGAGCCTAGCATACCAGGCTCTGGGTGCCTGATGTAGTCCATAGAGAGGTTTGACTACCTTATAAACATAATTAGGATGATCTGGATCTTCAAATCCTTTAGGTTGAGTGACATAAACCTCCTCTTCAATTTCACCATACAAGAAGGCTCTTTTAACATCCATCTGATAGACCATAAAACCCATATAGGATGCATAAGCTAAGAAAATCCGTATGGCCTTAACTCTTGCCACTGGTGCAAACACTTCATCATAATCTATCCCCTCCTCTTGTCTATAACCCTGTGCAACTAATCTGGCTTTGTTTTTAATGACAACACCTCGTGCATCTCTCTTATTCTTCAGAATCCATTTAGTCCCAATAGCATACTTACCATCAGGTAGTGGTACCAATATCCAAACCTGCTAATTTTGAAATTGTTGCATCTCATCCTGCATTGCTTCAAGCCAACTTGAGTCTTCAAGAGCCTGAGCAACACTGGTTGGTTCCACTTGTGAGAGAAAACAAGCAAACAAACAATGTGCATAGTCTGTGTGATTGTCTCTCTGCTGATTTAAGACATAAGAGATAAAAGCCACCTGACCATATTTAGAACGCACTACAGTACCTCTTGTTCTAACAGGTGCATTAGGATCACCAATAATATTAGTCTGTGGATGAGCATTGTTGATCCGGGTAGTAGTAGTGGTGTTGACATCAATGGAGGAATCAAGATTAGTCACAGTAGGTTCAAAGTCAGTATCATAGGAAGGTGTGTTGAAGATTCCTGCTTTAGGTTGATGATGACCAAGATCTGAAGGTTTTGGAAACCGTGTATAAGGTTCTCCAAGGTCTGTTGACACTCTAGTAGAAATAGGAGTAGAGTCAACATGTCTTTCAGCCGAATTGGAGAGGTGAGGAGAAACAAAATCACTTTCAGCAGAATTGACATTTCCACTGATTGCTTCACTTGTACTATCTGCAACATTCCTCTCAGCTTCTAAATTGGCTGCATACTCTTGTTTCTTCAGTCTGGCAAGGTCCTCAGCATAATGGAATTCATCTTCACCCACATCAGTATAATCTTTAGAAGTGTCACCTACAAAATTGTTAGGGGAGAAGGAAGGCACTACAATGGGTTGTTCATCATCATCAGACCTACTGTCAGAATGAGCATCCAAAGTTCCTACACTGGTAGTTGGAGATGCTTGAGAATCTGCATTTTGGTTAGCCATATGTCTAGAATAACCTAAGTAATCAGTCAAGTAATCAAGGTCAAATGACCAAACATGACCCTGTCCTTGAACATTAGGCTTGTCTTCTAGATACCTCAGATTCAATGTCTCCTCAATCTTCTTAGCAGATACATTGTAAACCCTGTATGCCTTACTATGAGCAGAATACCCCACAATGTAACCATCATCAGCTTTCTCATCAAATTTGCCCAACGGATCACTTGTATTCAAAATTGTCACTTGACAGCCAAACGGTTTAAGGTAATGAATAACAGGAACTTTCCCAAAAAGAAGTTCATATGGTGTTTTAAGGTGTGGTCTAGTAATGGACACTCTATTGAGTACTTAACAAGCTGTACCAACAGCTTCAGTCCAAAACATGGTTGGAAGTTTAGAGTCTGCCAGCATTGATCTTGCAGCCTCTATTAAGGTCCTATTTTTTCTTTCTGCCACCCCATTTTGTTGAGGGGTTCTTGGAGTGCTATAGTCCCGTTTGATTCCCTTTGACCTGCAGAGTTCTATAAGTATTGCATTCTTGAACTCTGTCCCATTATCACACCTAATTCCTTTCACCTTTTTGTTCAACTGATTTTCAATAAGGGTAACGAAGTCTTTCAACACTACAGATGTTTCATCTTTGGTCCTTAGAAAGAATACCCAACAAAATTTGCTATAACCATCAGTGATCACCAGACAAAAATATTTATGATCAATGCTTCTCACTTGAGTTGGACCAAACAGATCTATATGAAGTAGCTGAAGAGGTTCAGAAATAATGCTTTCTGCCGTAACAGGAACACCTTTGTAGGAGGCTCTGTGCTGCTTTCCTTTGTTGCATGCAACACAGTTATGATCATTGGTAAAAACTTTGGAAGGAAGACCTTGAACAAGACCCAGTTTTGAGAGCTGATTGATGGTCTTGAAGTTGACATGGGCCATCCTTCTGTGCCATTTGGTAGACTCATCCACGGATGCTTTAGCCACCAAACATGTTAAGTCACCTGCTGGTTTGACATTAGTTAAGTTGAATGTATAAAGATTGTGACTACGAGGAACTTTCAGCAGAATTGATGTTTCTTCTGGGAGTTTTAAGTCTTTAGATAGCACAAGACATTCATCCTCTGTGAAGAGTACTTTGTTCTTGGTGTCACATATTTGTGAGACTGAAAACAAATTGAAGTGTTGAAGTTCCTTGACATAATATACATTCTTAAAGTCCAGCTGAGGTGTTTTGATGGTCCCTTTCCCAGTAATTCTGCCATCACTTCCTCCAAAGGTTACATTGCCTCCTCTTTCAATGAGTACAAAGTTATGCATCATATCCCTGTTTCCTGACATACTTCTAGAACAACCACTGTCAACAATTCCAACATCTTTATGCTTAAGGGGATGATCCTACAACAACAACAAAAATATACAGAATATTAGTACACTATGGAGGCTCAAGTCATTGCTGACTTGAACCTGCCTTGTGGATCATATGAGTTATGCCATGTAGAAGTATAAGATCCACTATTGTTCTTGGGTTTCCATTGAAACTTAGGTCCCTTTTTATTCCAAGAACAACCTGCTGAGGTCTTGACAGCAGCATCCCAAAACCCTTTCCCATCAGTCATAGGGTTAACATATCTAGGCCAAAAACCATTTTTAAAATATTCACTGGTTGGTTGAACATATGGTTTTACAACTGGTTTCCTCCAAGAAAAAGGAGTATTGGTATAAGTTGCTTGTGGAACATAAGGTGGTATATCATTAACATTGGTCCACATTGGTCTAGATTTCCTAGAATCACCACACCTATTCATTCTTTGCTCATGATAATCACAATCCTTAATTAAATGAAATTTACTTCCACACACAAAACATGTCTTCTGTTTAGACGATTTATTCAAACCAAAAGATGTGTTATTACAAGTAGAAGTATTCAAACCAAAACCATGAAAAGAATTGTTTTTAACAGTACTAGTATGCAAAGAATTAAAAAGCAAGTCTTCAGAGGCAACTGTCTTGGAAGTAGATTCCTTGGCAGCAACTCTGACACTTTTATTGGAAGACTTGGGTGCAGGCAGGGGTGAAGACTTGGGAAGGTCAGACTTGTCATTTGAATCACACTCTGTAGACCCTTGCTTGAAGGACTTGTCACTGTTAACACAAGAGACAAAGTCATTAGAAGAAGTATCAGGGTCTGGCAAGTCCCTTGACTTTTTGCCATACAGATGGTGTGATCCATCAAAGTCATTAGGAATGGAAAGGTCAATGGGCATGTGCTCACCTCTAATAGGTCCACGTACAGCATGTAGGTTACCTTGTTTCACAAAATTAGCTAGGCCTGCTGATGTAGATTTACGTGTGTCATCCCTAGCTTCTAAGCCAGCATATTTCTTAAAACCTAAAGCCACTGTAGAATTAGAAGCTTGACTACTATAAATAAAGCCAGCTAACTTATTTCCATTCATTATCCATTCTTTATGCCTAGCAATTTCCTCATTAAGTTTCTCCTTAAGCTCTAGATTTTCTGACTCTACATCTGCTCTTAACTTCTCAGACCATTTTAACTCATTTTTAGCACATTCGAGATCCCTTTCTAAAACACCTATTTTCTCATCATAAGCTATTTGATTCTTCTAAAACCAAACCTTTTGTCTTTCTAGTGTTTTTAAAGCCTGTTTATAAGCTTCAACTTCCACACAGCATTCATTATATTTAGGTTCCAAAATATCATAAGCTTCTTTGAGTATATTATAGCGCTCACTACAACCAAACAAACAGTTTTGTACCTGAGAGATGCCTATCAAGGCAATCTGATCATGCCTATCCTCTGAAGTACAGCATGCAATCAACCCAACATTATCATTACCAGGACCATCATTATCATCCTGCTCATGTTGTTTCCAGTCCACATTTCTATCAAGAGTGACCAAAGCAGCTGATCCCTTTGAAGTTCCTGCCTCCTTCTGATACTGCTGATAAGAAGAGTATCTTGTCTCATCACCTGCTTTCCTGTCTTTGCATTCTCTAGAGAAGTGACCCATCTGTTGACATGTGAAGCATTTAACCTTCCTCTTGTCAAACCTTGCTGGATCTCGTCCTTTGAATCCAAACCTTCTGCCAGCTTTGCGCTCAAAGTTCTTGATATCCATGGAAAGCATGGCCACCTGCCACCTCAGCTTCATCTCTTCCATCTCAAGCGGGTCCACCTGATCAAAATCCTCATAGGCCAGATCCTGCTGAGGATCATAATCAGCAAAGAAGGATCCAAGAACGTCTTCCATAATACCACTTGATTTAGGATGAGAGCTTGATGAGGGAGCAGCATAAGATGATGATGAATATGGGCTTGGACCATAACTTGTCTTTGGAGTAGAGGCTCCAACGAATGCAGTGTGACTAGCAGAAGAAGATGATCGAAAAGGGCTTCTTACATCATGTTCAAGAGCTTTAAGTTTGTGGTACAGCTCATCAAAGGTAATCATGTCCAAACCACCTTTAGCTTTTAAAGCAATGCTTACGTGTAGCCAGGATGGAGGTAAAGACCTCAGAAACTTAGAGTTACAATCATCATTATCTGGCTTTGCTTGCAGCTGATTTAACTGACTTAAAATCTTGTGAAACTTGTCATAGCCCTTATGAATTCCTTCCTCTTCAGAGATTTGAAAGTCCTGAAACTGTTGTCTGAGCATGGACTTCTTCAGTCTCCTAGACTCCTCATTCCCACCGAACTTTGCCTTAATTGCTAACCATATATCCTTAGCATCTTGCATGAAGTGAAAATCACTCAAGTGATCCTCAGGAATAGCTTGAAGAAGAATGGTTCTGACCTTGGTTTCTCTCTGAACCGCCAGCAATTCTTCAGCAGATTTGGGAGGAACATTCATCATCTTACCCGTAGCATCTGTGGTAGTTCTCTTCAAACTGTTTCCCTTCAAGACTATCTCCCATAGATTCCAATCAATGTTGGAGATCCAGTTCTGCATTTTCATCGCCCAAAGATCATATTCCTCCCTTTTAAGGTAAGGAAACTTAGCATTGCTATTAGAGAGACTTAGTTGTTGTAGATGAGTGGAGTTTTGGTTGTTGGTGATTTCAGTATCAACATCTGAACCAGGCATGATGATTTTGTTATGGTTGTATGGGTGTTCAGAAAAACTTGTCCTTAGTATCGTAGAGACTCTCACGAGGCTCTGATACCACTTGTTGAAACAGACAGACCTTGATAGATCTTGAGCTCGTGGATCGTTATATATGCCTATGTAATCACAAGCACAATAAAAGACAATCTCTACTACTTATATTTATCAGCGGAATATAAACACAAGTAACAAATAACTAAGAACTCTTTGATCCTCTATGGATCGTTATATTAACTAGAAATGTGTTTTTCCAATCAGTACCTAACTCATTCTAATGTGTTCCTTTTATAGACAAGGAACCCTAAACAAAATCGCTAAACCGTTTCCCAAGAAACATATAAACATAAAACTAAATAAAATATACATAATCACTTCCTAATAAAGCTCATGTATATCCAAACTAAATATACTAAACACGGAATAATCACTTCCACAGAAACAAACTAATAACTATTATACTTCAGCAGATTATGTCTTCAGCAGAATCCACTCTTCTTCAGTAGAAACCCTTCGGCAGTAATTTCAGCATAATCCAAACATCACATAATTCCCAACAACAGTGCATTTTTACTGTGTATTTGCTGATTTAATGAATGACATTCGTCCATTTGGGATTGATAATCTTGAAGTAAGAGGTCAATATCTGGATTAGGCAAAGGTTCATCGTGTTTAACGTGAGTCACAACATGATCACTATTCAGATCCTCAAGTATAACCACGGAGTCAATTTGAGTATCAAAGGTAACCAAAGGATCATCTTGATCATCAAATGTAACTACGGGGTCTAGTTGTGAATCGTCAAAATGAGATGTGGACGACTCATGTTGAACATTCTGAGCCTCGTCGGATTCAGATGTTGGCGGACATAGTAGATCAGAGATGATTATGGTTTGTTTGGGTACCTGAGACAAGCCATCAGTGTCATACACTGGGCCTGTGTCACTCATGTGGAGAGCTTGCATTTGTGCCATTAACATCACTGCTACCTTAGCCTGCAAGTCCTCCATATCATAATCTGAGTCTGCATCTGCCATAAAGCTCTGTTCTTTGTCTGTGAGAGTTCCACCAGCTTCATCCTTAAGAGCCAAAAGTAAAGACTCCTTGTGATAAGCACTGCCTCTAGTCCTTGGCTTTGGGCATGCATTAGCCAGGTGTTCCTTCTCATTACAGTTGTAGCAACGAAGACCATTTATCCCATTCTGAGCATTACCCTGTTCAACCACTTGAGCTCTCTGTTGTTGTGGTGCACCCATGTTATTCCTACCCATAGCATTGAACCCTTGACCACCGCCCATCTGACGACCATAACCACGATTCTAAACTTCAACTCGTCCATTATTCACAACAGCCTGATTCCTTATGTTTGATGAGGAACGAATGCGATTGTTGGATTTGTTTGTATAACGGCCAAAAGCTTAAGCAATCATAACAAATCCTTGTTGCAATGCATCGAAAGCATCTGAGTCCTTATTAGTGTCACTATAAAGTGCTTGATCATTGTTGTTGTTGTATGGAACCAATTGAGTTTGTTGAGATTGTTGTTGTGATGGATCATATGGTGTAATTGTGGCAGTGGGTTTAGGAGCTGGTTGATGAGGATAACTAGTTTGAGCCCACAAAGCAAGTTGTTGATTGTTCGGAAGTGACGACAGAGCCGGGAGTCCACAGATAGCCCTTTCTTTGTCAACTTCTTTTTGGTGAGGTTTCAAATAGTCGTACAACAATCTGTATGTAGCATGATGAAGATTCTTAGCTTGACGGATGAAAATGACATACTTCTCCCAATCAGGACCAAGACTACTTAGGAACTTAGTATTGACTACAATTCTTGGCATGATGATGTTGTGTTTATCCAAATCATTGATGATGTCTGAGAATCGATGATGATAAGACTCTAATGTCTCTCCTGGTTTAATCATGAAGTGTTCATAGGCCAAGTAAATTTTGGATTCCATATCCTCTTGATTGAGTGCAGTGCCTTCCATAAGAAGATGAATATGTTCCCACATTGCTTTTGCAGTCTTTTAAGCATCAACACTTTAAAGGATTGGATTAGGTAATCCTAAAAGGATATATTGCATTGCAAGCTCATCAGCTTCGTAGTGTAGAAGTTCATCACCAGAAAGGTCAGTATCATTTTCAATGTTTGTGTGATCATCTCTTGGTGGAATAGCATTAGGATCTCCGGGTGTAGTGACAATAGGCATCTGGAATGGACCTTCCAATATAACCTTCTTTAAGAATTTTCCATGTGGCCTCTTTAGATCACAAGACCTAAAGAACCTGATTACCCATTGATCATAGTTTTCGGGAGTGAGCATTGGAGGTCTATCAAGTGATCCTGCCTCATGAATGGATTGTTGGCTACTTAAAGCTTCACACATCTTTGCAAACCAAGTCGGTTCCTTCATAGTATTCCTTGATGGATATTGATTGTAAACATTTATGTAAGGTTGTACTTGAAGACTAGGTGGTGTTTGAACCATTTGAGGTTGAATTGCTCCTTGTTGTGGATAATGTTGTTAATTAAATTGTTGTTGATAAATTTGTTGTTGTTGATGTTGTGGACTTAGTTGTTGTTGTTGTTGTTGATTATAAGTATAAGGAAAGTAGTTAGAGTATGGAGGTTGAGACATGTTGAAAACTTATGTTGTTAAATCGATCTTTGTAGTCGAATGAAACGTTGTTGATGAAGTATCCTTAGGCGTAGAAAAAACCAAGTTTAGGCAAAGCAAAACTTAGGCTTAAAAAACAACAAACTTATGCGTAAAAGTGATATTTACGCGTAGGATTAGCTTACACGTAAGAATTGAGAAACACTAAGATTAGGCGTAAGCTGAAAGTTAGGCGTAGAAAGCTTATGCGTAAGATTAGCTTATGCGTAAGACAATGCTTAGGCATAAGATTAAGCTTAGGCGTAAAAGAGTTCTACGCGTAATATTGAGCTTGTGCGTAAAATTAGGGTTTTGCCCAAAAAATATTTTACACTATCACAGTGTAAAGGATATCCAAAGTTGAAGTGTTTTCAGGCTTATCCAAGCAAGAAAACACTGAGTAAACCACGAAAACTGAAGATCGATCCAAGGAAAAGTTATGCGTAACTTTAGGGTTTAGTTATGCGTAAAACTTAACCAAAATTGATTTTTAGCCTAAAGTGATTCTAAACCAGATTTTTGTGATGAAACAGCTTCAATATCACCAAAATAGCACAAAAGTGTGAAACTTGATGATCCAAAACTTAGAAACACCTTACGCGTAGAAGAGCATACACGTATAAAAACAAGCTTAAAATCAATGAAATACACGTAAAGTTCAAAACGTTTTGCCAAAAACATATATTTTAACACCTAAAAACGTTGAAAGTACAAGAATCTTAGATTGAAAAGTGTAAAAAATGAGTTTTTAAGCATGACAAAGTTTGAAACAGTATTACGCGTAAACCAAATAATTTCAAAAACAAGAGATTTTCACCCAACTATTTGGCGAATGATACCACTGTTAGGTCACCATGTTCATAACACAAGCATCAATATAAGAAATAGAGAAGAAGAGATCGGATGAATAAACACACACAAACACACGTATGATAATATGAAGAGTTATGCGTAAGAGTGAATGAGTGAAATGAACAACCAACCCTCAAGTGAGGGTTTACAAGAGTATTTATAGGAGGGAACTAGGGCAACACACCAAGTTCCCATCCTTTCCTTATTATGCTTGGGCCTAGGCTTATGGGCCTTCTACATAAGACTAAGCTTAATAACAAACATAAAGGCCATAATTAAGCTAACTATTACATATTGATTACTAACACTTTAATTCTAGTTTAGGAGTGATTACAATACATATTATGCCTGATCGGATTTTTCTACAAATTCGATTAGGGGTTGCTTTTAGTTTTGTTCGAACCTAAACTTGCAATATATATTGTTCCAAGTTGTTTAGGTTATGAATCTGATCAGTTATACTTGTTCCTTGTGATCGTGAAGTAAAGAAGTAGTTTGGTTTCTGCTTGTTAGTTTTCTCGGACAGAACTAGGATAGATGTTGGACATCTTGTCCGATATCGGGCGGTTGAAAACAAACTATTCTAGGACAGTTTTAGATCTCGGGCAAGATGGAGAAAATTGTTCTTGGGGTATTTCTTGTTCGGTGGTATTCAAGTAATTCAAGGTGTTGATTGTTTTAAACGTTCTCGACTAGCTCTTATCGAACGTACTTGGTTTAATTGTTTATGTGTGACACTCGTAGAGGTATCTATTTTAGATACTTGGGATTCTTTGGTTCTCTTGTTCGTTTGATAGCGTGCAGTTGACGTTAAAGGTTAGTTTTCTATTTACCTTTTATATTTATTGTTTATTATTTACATGTTAACATAATTGCATAAACTAGATCCATAATTCCACTGCGTACTCATTTGTGTTACTTGGTTAACTAGATTATAAAATCCTAACAGTGGTATTAGAGCCATCTTGTTTTTGCGATTATGGGTTACACGCTTTAATAAACATGTTTAAAAGGTTGCATGAAATCTAATTAGTTATTCGTTTTATTTTTGTTTTGACAACTATTTGCAATACTTGTCAATTATTAATAAAAAATAATAAGACACACACAAATTAAAATTAAAGTGTTGATTAGAATTAATTTGTTAATTGGAATTAAATTTGTTAATTAGAATTAAAAGGTTAATTAGAATTAATTGTTAATTAGAATTATATCAATAATTAGAATTACATATTGTTTATTAAATACATAAAATAGCGTAATTAATTGTTAATTGAGTTTTCCGTGCTTTTTATGAGTTTTTTCGGCAACAAGACCCACTCAATTGCTTTTGTGATGTATGGGGTGATCTAGGTATTGCACCTAGTGACGGTCTTATGGTTCTCCTTTTGGGGAAGACTCACGAGAGAACTCGGAACAATATGTGTTTATATATTAATGTTTTATGTTAATATGTTTGTGATTCCTTATGTGTATAATCGTTATTTGTTTTTGACACCTAATTGTATGTAATATGGAATAACACATATCATAATCATAACATTAATAATGGTCTTTATTTACACTCCTAAATATCATGCTCATTGTGACTTGCTATTTGTTTCGTGGAAAATTGTTTTTGTTAAATACAGTGACCTAAACTATTAAAACAATTTTGTCATGAATTTAAAAACTAGACGCTATGGAGAATTGGGATGTACGGCTCACCCACTAGAACAAACTATAAAGGGGGTTTAAGGAGGTGCGCGCAGTCACACCTAAAGGATTTTTGGTTATTGCCTAGTGCTGACCTGGTCCTCCGCCTCCCTGTGAGTTCGATTGGAGCTACCGTGGACCATGATGATCACTACAGTGTTATTAACAAAAGTTTTTAAAATAAGTGTCACAAAGTTGTTTTGCATGCTTCTTTGTATACGACTTTACCACATTTATGTGCATACCTATTTGTTAATTTTAAGTCTATGCCATCCAACTATGAACACGTGCATTTGGATTGACTTCTCTGGTCAGACCTCAGGGCCTTTCCAACCCACGGTAATTATTTCACATAGGTCAGACCTTTGGTTATTTTTGCAAGTTCATACTTGGTCGACTTATTTCGAGTTGGCTTGGTCAGACCTTGAACCCGATGCATAAGATGAGAACTAAACATGCTTATGACATTATTACTTTTCTACTAATGTCATGATCAGTCTCATAAATCTAAGAGTTGCATTATGCAATTAATGCTCGTCGCTTACCTCTTGTCCTACTTAGTTACGCACTGGTCAGACCTCTAGTAAATAAGTGGGAGTGCAAGATGGATCTTAGTCTTAATTAGTAATTAATTAGGTAGTTAATTCTTTTAAGAATGTAATTATCAAAAATACTATTATTGAACTTTCTATGTTCTGACTAATTGTGTTATTACAACATAATTCGTAAACAAAGTTGTTTTTTTTAAAAGACAAACTTAGTCTCTTTTTCTGGTAAGAAGACTGAGACTTATTTCTATATTTTCTCCTTAGTTGACAAACTAAGATATGATTACAAAATTGTTAAACTCATTTAGGATCTTTTATTACCCTTTTGTGGTCTAGAAAATAATTGAAAGATAGAATATTTTGTGTACCTTGAAAATATTTTGTTTATAGCTACCAAAATAAATGACATCTTGCCATTGTCATGATGTATGAGTTTAAAACCGCAAAAAGTAAAGAAATTACTAGAATATTCGCTAGGTAATTTTCTTGGACTCTTATTATTCCTAAAGTACTAAATACCCTTGCGGCTATGTAGACGATAAAGGAGGAATTGCATGCTAAAGATTCAAGTTAAATGATAGCATGAGTGGCTAGTCCCTCATCTACAATAAGTAGGACTTCATATACTCTGTTCAATACCTAAGTACATTGCTACTCGTAGGCATTTAAAGAGATTGGGAAAGTGTATAAAACTGCTATATGCTTTCTACTGGAAATGTAATACTTACAATGTTCAATGTTGACAAATCCAGTGGGAGCAATTGCATTTTATAACTGAAATAACATTCCTGTAATGTTGTCAATTTCAGTGGGAGCTACGGGATTTATTTCCTTGTTAAGTCTCCCATATCATTTCAAACTTGCTTTGAAATAATTCATTACTTTTCGATTATGAACAACCATTGCTTAAAGGAAAATTGCATTTTATTTTATAAGATAACTCGTTGTCTTTCTGCTGTTGCTCTCTGAAGCGTTATCTATAGAATAAGTATCCACAATTCCTTATTAAAGGTTATGGTTCTAAAACTACTTATAATATCTATGAGATTATCATATTATTTTAATGATATGATGTTGTACCCTACACAAGTGGGAGAAATCTCATAGTGTGTGCAAGGAACAACAATATTATTGGTATCTCTTGACCGCAAGGTAAGAAAACTATAAATTCTACTAGGACTTAAACACGCTAGATGTTTATTGCCCTACTACATGTTAATAAGAATTATACTAGGACTTAAACATGTGATATGTTTGTTGCCCTACTACATTCTAATAATGATTCTACTAGGACTTGAACACGCAAGATGTTTGTTGCCCTATTACATTCAGCTGTCATGATATAAGTGTAAAGATACTTCAACATTTGACTACATGTTTTAGTCAACATAATTATGGTTATATGATAATGATCATATTTATGAAGTATAAAATTAACTTGAAAATACTATAGAACTCAAGAGTTTGCGTTTGTTGGATCAGTCCTAGATAGATCTTTTGAGCCTTTAAGAAAGAGATAGAATACCTGTGTAATCACAAGCAAACTATAGAGAACCTCTAATAAACTTATGCTCACGCAGAATATGAACACAAGAGTTAAAGAAGATTATAAAAACTAAATGCCTTGATCCTCTATGGATCTATATTAAATCACTATAGAATGTTTTCAAGAACATACATAACTCATAGCCGCATGTTTCTTTTATACTATAAAAAACCCTAATACAGCTGTTTACAAAACGTGTAGAAGATATGAATTATCTCTTCCTAATATAACTCATGCATATCCTAACAAATTACTAATAATATGGATACTATTATCCGCAGAAACAATACTATCAGCAGTAACTGCACTAACAGCAGTAACTGCACTATCAGCAGAAACAATAAAACTAACAACATGAACCTTATCAGTAGGAACAGCTCTATACTATTACATTAATTTTAAATAATTCCTAACAATCCTCCCATAAACTTGAATTTGACTTGGTTAACTTCAAGTTTCTAATAGATCTTTCACAGCACGAGGATTGAACACTTGAGCATCCGTAGCAATGAGAATAACCACCAGCTTTAAAAATGAAAACCACCAGTAGCAATGAAGTCCATAGATCCAGCAACTACCCCTGTAACAGCAGCTTCTGAATCCAGTAGCAACAGGCACCCTGAGTCGATTTGATAAGTCTTTACCAAGTAGCTACTCACTCTTGGGCTAGCTTGTTCTTTGGTGAAATCATGACATCACCCTGGTGAACTAATAACCAGTCCAACACTTAGAACGTGAATCAATGGTGTGTTGGATAACCCTAATGGTTTTTGGCAAACCATCACATCCATCAACGGATTTGAGTTGTCTTTACCTGAAGCCGTTAACTCAGGACTAGCCATGGTATTCCACTGCCTTTACCACAAGCCATGAACTTGTGGGCTAGCCAACTCTTCATCTATGAGGACATGGTGAGTTGAATACCATACAATTTATTGGCAAATTGTCAACCATATAACAGATTTGACATCTTTTTACCAGAGCCGTTTGCTCATGGAGTAGCCAATGTTTGGTGTGTAAGACCATGGTACATTGATAACCCTATGATTTTGAGTAAATCAACAACTATCAACAGATTTGATGAATGCCCACCAGAGCCGTACCCCCATGGTGAGTCAAATCTTTCTTGTCTAAGACATGGTGAGTTGATTACCATATATAAGATGATACAAAATTACACAACATGATCCTCAAACATAAAAGTTAGTAACAAGCAATATATACATAAAAGGTTGTTTTTTTTTTTGTCTTTTTTTTGTTTTTTTAAACAAATAATAAGAAAGAAAAGAAATAAAAAATATATAACAACAATAATACAAGATACTAAATTCAAGAAGAGGCAACAGAATCAGCAGCAATGAGTCTATCCTTAATCAGCTTAAACAACTGCTCTGCATTCACCATGTCACTTCCCACAGGAGCAGTAGAAAATACCAACTTATGTTTCAGCATTTGCTCTATTACTTTCACAGAAAGAGGGTATCTCAGATCTGAAAACATATAAACATAGACCCTATAGCAAGTCTGCAACACATGAACATTGGACAAAGGGTAAAACTTCCAACGATACACCCTCCATGCATTCTGGCCTTCTCAAATCTTGAACCCTTTACCGTCTTGATAAATAGAGTCAAAAAGTATTTGAAGATCACCCAGCAAAAGCATTCCATCACTAGTAGCAGGATGAGATTCCAAATACTTAGACACCAATCCATAAAGCTTACAAAATTCAGAATCTTGGTAAGAAAAGTGAAGAGTCTGACAGATCCATCTTTCTGATAAATGGTATTCATCGACCCCAAACCACCCAAACCATTAGGTGTGATTTCCCGTCTATCAAGCATAGACCAAACAACCAGCTCCTCATCAGAATCATCATCGTCAGAATCCTTGATAAATGAACTCTCAGTAGCCTGAAGATCAAGTGTCCTAGAAACCTTTTTCTTAGCTATGCTCTTTTGTCTTCTTCCAGAAGTAGAGGAAGGAGAAGAAGCAGCTGACTTAACAACTTCAGGAGTAGAGACCACTGGTGTAACATCATGAGAATCAGCAACCTCCTTATTAGTGGAAACAGCTTGTGGGGTTGGTGGTGGAACAGCAGGAATGGGAACATTAACAGTAGAAGGTTTCTGAGGTTCAGCAGCAGGAATGGACTTATCACCATCAGTAGGAATAGGAGTATATGCATCAGTGGGAACAGATTGTGCAACTTTAGGAGAAACAGGCTTGGGAACATCAGAAGGATTCCTTGGAGTATCTTCAGCGGGAATACTTTAAGTCTCTGAAGTATGAATGGGTGTGTCTGCTGGTGTCTCCAGAGGTGTGTCCACTGGTGTTGATTCCTTAGCAATGGTTTCAGTATGAACAGGAATATCTTCAGGAGAAAATGGAATGTCATCAGTAGCATCTGAAAACTTCAATCTCTTAGTCTCAGGTGCTTCCAAAGTAGATTGAGGTCTTTTCAACCTTGTATAAGGATTGATGCCATCTCTTTCCAATCTTGTGATAATTTTCTCATATTCTATCTTCAACTGTTCATCTGTTAATTTCTGCACATAGCCCATAGTCCACCCAGTGTTGTAAATGGTAGAACTCTGACACTTCACAAACTCCCTCATATGTTGTCTTTGCTTAGCTTGAGTTGGAGGCTTATCCCTCTTAGCTTTATCCCTCCTTTCAGCATCTGCTGTCTTTTTCTGATTCACCAATGCAACCATGCTAGCAGCAAAGTTATCCGAGTTGAAAGCATCCCCTAAGATATATTGAGCAAGAGAAGTATTGGTAGTCACTTCTCTCACAATCTGTTGCCAATTACCTTCTGTAAAATGTAGAGAGGCATCATCAAGCTCTTTCTTCCTTTGAGGAGTTATATCAGGAACTTTGTGAGTTTGTTTTTGAAGATCTGCATCAAATTCATCCTGAACCTTCTGTGCCAATTCAATATCACTTTGGGAAATTTCATGCAGTTTAAGAAGCCTAGCATGTTCAGCTTTGAAGACAGCAGATTCCAAATCTTCTTCTACCATTGGAGCTTTCCCCTTATCCACTGGTGGAATAGATACCGACACAGTTTCATCAGGAGTATCCTGGGGATCAGAAGAAACAGCAACTAGAACCTCAGTAGCAGGAGTCTTTTCAGCAGAAAGTTCATCAGAAGGAACCGGAACTGTGTCAGAAAGAACAACATCAGAAGAAACATCAACCTTAGCAGTACTGTCAGCAGCAATGGATGCATCAGAAGGATCCATAGAACTACCAGCAGCAACAGACTGGAACCTCTCAAATGCTGATACTGTTGACTTTTGTTTGGTCCTTCTTCTTTTGAAAACATGTACATCTAGAGTTAAAACTGGCTCATCTTCAGGCTCAGAAATACGAACTTCCTCAGTAGTAGTGTCAGCAACAGTAACTCCTTCTGGCTCAGACACATGAAACTCCTCTGTTGTAGTATTAGCCAAGGAAGCAAAATCCAAGACATGTAGAGCATCCAGATCAATATCCTCCTCCTGTTTCTCCTGCTCATCTTATGAATCAGAAACCACAAATCTACTCCTCCTCTTATTCAACCAACTCTCTAACTCAGACACTCTACCAAGGAATTGTACAACAGCTCCACCAAGGGACCTCTTAGTCTCCTATAGCTCATTCCTTGTTTCCTTTAGCTGAGCCTCCAAGTTATCGACCTTCTGAGTATACCTGTCAAGTGGACTAGACATTTTCATTAGAACATCAGGATCCTCAGCTCCACCAGTAGGTTGACCTGAGGTGGGAGGAGCTTCATTGGATCTGGGAGGAGAAACATAAAAATCTCCACCAAAAGTGGTGTCATCCTTATATGTATGTCTAGGTGGACTCAAAGGTGTCTCAGGTTGATGGTCAACATTAACTACTGGTTCAACAGGAGTTTGATCCTGTGTTTCAGAAGCAATGACAGGCTCATCAGGAGCAATAATTCTAGGAGATGGAGGGCCAATTGGTGTTGGAGATGGGGGTATCTGGTCATTAGTAGCAACTGATGCAATTGCATCAGCAACATCTGCGTTCCTGGTATCAGCTGTATCTAATGCTGAGGCACCAGCAGCATTAGGGATAGGTGACACATTGCCACCAGCAGCTACATTGCCAACGTGCAACATAGTGGGTAATAAGGGTCTACGCTCTCCAGCAAAATTAGTCCTCATGGTGGCAAATAGTTTTGCAGTCAACTTACCAATGGGTCAAGGGGTTTGGTTAGTGGTCTCAATACATAAAATAATCTGTAAGAATCTAGGATACATGAAAAATTTATGCTTGGTATCCTTTATATTTTTAAGCATTTCCTAAAATATGTATCTTGAAAAGTTATAAACTCTACCTTGGGCCAAACAAATTATAGCAGTTGCTATTGAGATGGAGAACTGATCCCAACCCCCAGACTTAGGACTTAAACATTGAAGAAGGGTATGAACTAAGAATCTCCACTTAGGGCAAAACTTATTTTTATACCATTGATGAGTGTCTAAATACTCATCATTTTTGTACCAATTAAACTGCAAAAACATCTGAAAATACTTAGAAATGCATCAAAATGATAAAAATATTACAAATAAGTGTTTTATGTGTTTTAAATGCAAAAATATCAAAATCTGGTGAAAAACGTATCAAGTTTGCATAATTGGCAGTTTTAGTCCCCCGAGTTTCAAAAGTTGTCAAAAACAGTCCCTGGTAAATCTAAATAAAGAAAAATATCATTTTAAGTCCCAAGGGATTATTAAGTTGTCAAAATTGGTCCTTGAGATTTAAAATTGCAAATTTACAACTTAGGTCCCTAAACTTTCAAAAAATGTCAAGTTTGGTCTCTGGAAATTTGAAAATGTCAAAACTAGTCCTTGTACTATTGGAACTTGTCAATTTTGGTCCTTGTGACAACTTTGGAAAATGGGCAGCTTTGGTCCTTGGTCTTTCAGAAATTACAAGTTTAGTCCTTGTATTATAAACCTTCCAAGCCTTGTCAAAATAGAATTGGACCCCTGCCACTTATACCTTTTGACCCCCTGTCATTTCTCTATTTTGGACCCTTGGTCAAACCCGGTCAAACTTTATCCTTTCCCTCCCACCATGGCTTATCTCCTTCCCACTTGACTGCAACTCAGGCCACCCTCCCATCACCTTTTCTCCTCAAACCTCCCCCCTCATCATCACCTCTACCCACCTTTCCCACCACAATTAATGCCACCCCCCTAGTTGCTAGCTCAGAGCCCATTTGCTTAAACTGTTTTTCCCGCCAAAAAACATGGACAGCTATTATGACTCCAAACTGATCCAATGGCTTAGATTTTTAATGGGATTTGCTCAGAGGACACGTGGAAGTCAGTTGGTGTATAAAAGAGAGGAAGAGAAGCAAAGATAAGAGTAGTACTTAGTTTTTTAAATTTATGAATGTCGTTTTTATTAAATTATCTTAGTTAGTCTCCTAATTTTATAACTAAAAGCTTTCTTGTATTGAATTGAAGTAGTTTGATCATTGTAATCTGTTTTTGAGCCTTAATTCAAAGTTTCACTTAAGATTTATATTTTCAGTTCACTGTTGCAAAATTCAATTTCCAACTCTTATGTTTAAGCTTCAATAAGCTTCATTTAAGCTCAAACAAGCCTACTTAAGCTTATTATAGCTTTTAGAAAGCTTATAAAGCAGGTGCAATTAATATTGATGCATGGTCAACAAAAGTCAACTATGAAGAAATTTTGGTTCAAACAAGCATGGAAATGGTGACAGGTTGATGCAGTGCTTGGATTGGGTTGGTTTGATATGGAATAGGATAGTTTGGGTCTGGTTTAAACTGCAATCATAGCTGGGACATTTGTGAGTTTTGTTTACCTCATTTTCATTTTTAGTTCAATTTGCAGTTTGTGCTTGTATTTGTATTTGTGGTCATCAAATAAGTTTAAACCTGTTTAATTAGTAGTAACTAGTGTAAGTAATCTCAGTTTAAGTAGGAATATTAGCTAAATTAGTCATGAGCTTAGTTTAAAAAGCAAAATCTGTCTCTAAAGTGGTGTTTGGATCAGTGGTTTACAAGAGCTTAAGCTCTTGTCTGTGCTTGATACCTGTCTATTCAGTCTCAACTAAGTCCATTTGTATCATTTCTGTCTTAATATTGTCTCTGCACAAGCTCAAAGTCAAAGTTACTTAGGATCTGTCTTAAAGTACTTAACTGTTGAAATTTGTAAAACCAAAAACTTGTATTGTGTTTAGAATTCATAGAACTAGATTGCTTTATTCTTATTTCATCTTAATACATCATATTCAGTCATTAAATTAAGATTCAAGTTCATAAAAGTCAAAAGTTTCATAACTGTCTCAAAAAGTCAAGTGAAAAACCAGGTTTTCACCCAACTAGACTGATTTTTAATAGATTTATTACTGGTTCAATTTAAGTGAAACTTTGGGTGTTAAAACTCCAGTTGGTCAAGTATCTTATTATGAATTTTGTAGATTTTTAGGAATTTTGTATAAGCTCTAAAATAGCTTATCAAAAAGGGTAAAAATGCCCTGTTCACAAACTCAGTAAACACTGAGTTTGCACAGGTTTGTGCAGGCTTGTCCCAAGCTCAATAGAGCTTGACTAGGTCTGGTTTTTGGTTTGAAGGTAGCTAGCCAGGTCTATTTTAGATTCCAACCTTTGGCTTTCTGTTACAGCTTATTAATAAGAAGTTGCATTAGCCACAAAGTAGGCCTCAAAATCTGTTTAAGCACTTAGATTTCAAAACATCAAATCATAGCATTTTGTATTTCAGTGGTCTAAGCTAGTTGAAATTTGTTGTTTTAGAGTACTTTTAGCTTATTAGAGCTTCTGTGACAGTTTGGTACTCATTTGGTACCTTGTGCTTATTTCAAGTGCTTATTACATAAGCACTTGCTTTGCAGTCTCATTTTCTTACACACAAGCCCATGTTTTTCTATTTTTCTTAGATTCAGTATATTATTTTAGAGTTTTCTTGAATTTTTTATACTTTTCTAGGTCAGTTTGCTATTTTTCTTAATTTAAAACAGTTTTTAAGTCATTTTAATTAGCATTTAATACATTTAAATCAGAAAAGTTTCAAAAAAATAAGTTTTCATTTTTCCTAGGTTAAGATAAATACAAAAAGTCAAAAAATTATTTTTTCAGATTTTTCATAGTTTAATTTGTAATTTTTAGCAATTTAAGTAGTTTTAAATATTTTTTAATTCATAGAAAATACAAAAATAATCAGAAAAATATAAAATTAGTTTTGAAAATTCTCTTTTGATATTTTAGATTTTTCTAAGTCATAATTTAATTTTTCTAGCTTTATTTCATATTTTCTTGTATTTTAGGCTATTATTTAATAAGTAAAATTAGTTTTTAATTAATAATAATTTGATAAATAGTTATAAAAATAATTTTATTTTTCTATAAATTTTCTCATATCATTAGGTTTGTAAAAATATCATTTTCATATTTTTAGGATTAATATTGCTTCAGTTTCACATTTTCTTTTGTACGTCACGTAGTTTTTAAGTTAAATTTGTAATCAAAAACATCAATTTAAAAATAGTGATAGCGTATATTTAATATAGTTTATCTTTTTTAATTTTCTTTAATTTGCATTTAAGCCCCTGTAATTTATATACTTTTTCTTTTAGTATAATCAATCATATCTCCTTATCCGTTCAAATCTTCTCGATCACTACACGTTTGATTATTCTCGCACGGCTCGTTGGGACTTAACGACCCGGGGAAACCCTATACTCTCCTGATCTTCATTGCTTTTGTGTCTGAACTGTTTTAAGTTTCTTACGGTTGGCCATTCACAAGTGGCCAACTTGCGTGAGAAAACTTGACGGTTTAGCACGAATCAAATTTTGGCGCCGCTGCCGGGGAGCTGTGCTAATTGTCTTACGCTTAGCAGATTAGTGATTTGAATATTCACTCCTTGTTCATACCATCTATCTATATCTATATATATTTTTATAAAAAAATCCAAAAACCCAAAAACAGCTTAAAACGTATAAAACACAAAAATATTTTTCTTTTGTTTCTATATATGTATCAAAGATAAAAATACAAAAAGATTTTTCGTTTTCTTTAATAAAAACAACATAAAAGATTACCACCGCAAACCAAGGCAGTGTACTACCTAACTGGGGGTACGACCATAATAAGTTCCCGAACCAAAGATTTAAAACTTGCCTTTGTGTCCTTGTGATTGGTGTACCTTTTTCAAAGAAGCCATTCATCTTGTGATTATTGGTTTAAGTTCACTGTTGTTTTGCCTCGATCTTGTTTTAATTGGATTTGTTGTTATATCTACTTGTCAAAACCAGAAAACCCAAAAAGATTCTTCTTACCCCATTTTCATAATCCATTTTCATAATTCCTTTCCTTAACTCTGAGATCTCTTAGAGTTAACTCTAGTGTATGCGTACTCGCTCTTCTAGATCTGTAAGCCCATTTCGTGAGCTTATCAGGATTCCAAGAAGGCGTGTCCGTAGACTTTCTGCCCCATCAGTCGGATCTGAGATCCGGACTGCTCACACTACTTCCGTTGTCATGGCGGAAGAACGCCCTATGTGTGAGCTTCTCCAGGCACCCATCGACGGGTATGGAGATGCTATTGTTATCCCAGCCATTGTGGCTGAAAATTTTGAACTCAAAACCGGGTTACTGAATCTTGTAACCTCAAGTCAGTTCTATGGTTTTGAGCGGGATGATCCTCATGCTCATATTCGATGGTTTAACAAGATTGCATCTACCATCAAGTATAAGAATGTCCCCACTGATGCTGTTAAGCTTCTTCTGTTCCCATTTTCCCTTGAGGGGCAAGCCCGGATTTGGCTTGAAAAACAACCACCTAAATTAATCGAAACATGGGAAGACCTGGTGAAGAAATTTGTGAACGAGTTTTATCCACCTTCCAAAACCACGAGTCTTAAAAATGAAATCATCAAATTCACACAAAAGTTTGATGAACCCTTCAGTGAATCATGGGATCGTTTTAAGGAATTGCTCCGCAAATGTCCTCACCACGGTTTCTCCGAGTTGATGCAACTCGATACTTTCTATAATGGAGTGAGTCAATCTGATCAAGATTCTCTCAATTCCTCCGCTGGAGGAAATTTCTTGAGCAAAACTGTCAAAGAAGCTTTAACAATAATTGAAAACAAGTCTAAAGTCCGCACTACACGAAGCAAACCGGTTGTTTCCCAAGTCAGTGTTGGTCCTTCTTCTTCATCACCCGTGAGTCAATCTAGCACCGATGCTAAGATTGACAAACTCATGGAAGCTATTCAAGCTTTGGTTCTCTCCAACCAAAAGAAAGTCTCTTTTCCACAAACTTCACCTCCTGCTGAAGTTAAGAAAGTAGAAGTATGTGTTACTTGCGGTGGCCCCCATGCTTATTACGACTGTATGGCCACCGATGGTAACCCTTTTGAATCAAATGTTGTGGGCGGGATTCCCAATTCAGGAGGCAACCAATATCGTGCTCCTATGGACCCGAACCACCGTCCTAACCACTACCCTGGACATCCCGGTTTCAACCAAAACCAAAACCGTAATCAAAATCAGCATAGACCAAACCAAGGTTTTCAAAACCAAGGTAATTTTAGTCAAAATAACGGTTATCAAAATCAAAATCAAAATTTCCAACACCAAGGAAATTTTAATAGAAACCAAGGTCAGGGAAATTTCAACCCTGGGTACTTTCATGGAAATAATCAAGGAAATTTCCAAAATCAAGGCCCTAATCCAAACGATAGAGGCCAGAATTTCCTGTGCAAAACCAAGCCATTGCTCCAACTGGACCATCATCTGAAGAGTTGTTGAAGCAATTCATGAAATCCTAGGAGGAAATGAATATGTTGTTGGTCAGCCAGATCTCTGACATTAAGAAGTCTTTAAATGATCGACCCTCGGGCTCAGGTACTTTACCTAGCAACACGATCGCTAATCCGAGGGGCGATGCAAAGGCGATCACAACCAGAAGTGGTGCTTCATATCATGGACCCGCTATTCCTACTACCTCTTCTTCTTCTCTCCCGAAGGTAGTGGAAAGCGAACCTGAGGCGACAAAGGACAAGGAACTTCCTACTAATAACGGAAGTACCAGCAATGTCCATCCTCAGGTTGTCCCGAAAACCAAACCTGGAGTTGTTTTTGAACCTCCAGTTGGTAACCCCAAATCCAAAACTTCTATTCCTTACCCCTCACGTTTAAATGAGCAAAAGCTCCGCGAAAAAGCCAGTCATCAAATGGAAAAATTCTTTCAAATTTTCCAAGAACTTCACTTTGACATAAGCTTTGCGGATGCTATCATGCTGATGCCCAAGTTTGCATCAACTCTCAAACACATGTTGAGCAACAAGGAAAAACTGTTTGAAATGGCTAAAACTCCTCTGAACGAGAACTGCTCAGCAGTTCTGTTAAAAAACTTCCCGAGAAGCTAGAAGATCCCGGAAAATTTCTTCTTCCTTGTGTTTTTCCTGGGATGATTGAATGCTTTGCTCTTGCTGATCTTGGTGCAAGCATCAATCTGATGCCTTATTCAGTGTGGAAGAAACTTTCTCTTCCAGAACTTATTCCTACCTGCATGACTCTTGAGCTTGTAGATCGTTCTATATCGCGTCCTCTTGGCATCGCCGAGGATGTATTTGTAAAAGTAGGAAAGTTCCATTTTCCAGTTGACTTTGTGGTTGTTGATTTCGATGCCGATCCTCGGGTTCCCCTCATTGTTGGAAGTGGATTCCTGAGAACGTGCCGTGCTCTCATTGATGTATTTGAGCAAGAAATCACATTACATGTGGGTAATGAAGCTGTTACCTTTAACCTTGATCAAACTTCGAGGTACTCCTCAAATTATGATGCTGAATCGGTCAATCGAATCGATTTAATTGATATTGCTTCAGAGGAGTACTCTCAAGAGTTTCTTGGTTATCTTCATAATTCTGTGAGTGGGGATTCCACCACATCTTCTCAACCAATCATTGCCGACTCTTCCCCCTCTCTCACTCCATTTGAGAGAGGTGACTTCCTTCTGGAAGAGATCGATGAATTTCTTGCTACTGATGAATCAATTCCGCCTGGAATTGATGGTGTTTATGATTCGGAGGGAGATATCCTTTATCTGGAGCAATTGGTAAATGAAGATCCATTACCTTCACTCCCTCCGAAAGAGATCACAATTGAGGAAATCAAATCAGTACAAACATCTACTGAAGAATTTCTCGAGGTTGAACTTAAGGACCTACCTCCTCATCTCGAGTATGCATTCTTGGAGGGTGATGATAAATTACCCGTCATAATTGCTAAAGACTTAACTGAGGAGGAGAAGACTGCTCTCATAAAGGTCTTGAAGTCACACAAGCAAGCAATTGCTTGGAAACTCTCCGACATTAAGGGTATCAACCCTGAGTTTTGTACTCATAAAATCTTGATGGAGGATGACTTCAAACCAGCAGTCCAACATCAGAGGAGGGTGAATCCTAATATTCATGAGGTTATCAAACAAGAGGTTCTCAAACTTCTTGATGCCGGTTTAATTTACCCGATCTCTGATAGTCCTTGGGTTAGCCCAATTCACTGTGTTCCTAAAAAGGGTGGCATAACTGTTGTGACAAATGAAGAAAACGAGTTAATTCCAACTCGATTGGTTACGGGATGGCGTATGTGCATTGACTATCGCAAGTTAAACGAAGCCACCCGTAAAGACCATTTTCCTCTACCCTTCATGGATCAGATGCTTGAGAGATTAGCGGGGAACGAATACTATTGTTTCCTTGATGGTTTCTCGGGTTACTTTCAGATCCCCATTGATCCGCTGGATCAAGAAAAGACCACATTCACCTGCCCATACGGGACGTTTGCCTACAGACGTATGCCTTTTGGCCTATGTAATGCTCCTGGCACGTTCCAACGATGTATGATGGCAATTTTCCACGACATGATCGGGGAAACAATGGAGGTGTTTATGGATGACTTCTCGGTCATTGAGGACTCATTTCAGACATGTCTCTCCCATTTAGATAAGATGCTCAAAAGGTGTGAAGACACCAATCTTTGTCTAAATTGGGAGAAGAGCCACTTTATGGTCAAAGAAGGCATAGTCCTTGGCCATAAGATTTCCAAAAATGGGATTGAGGTAGATAGAGCAAAAGTTGATGTTATCGCCAAATTACCTCATCCTACTACCGTCAAAGGTATTAGGAGTTTTCTAGGTCATGCCGGGTTTTATCGCAGATTCATACAGGATTTTTCTAAAATCGCTCGGCTTATGACCCATCTTCTTGAAAAAGATGCTCCTTTTATCTTCTCACCTGAGTGCGTCGAAGCTTTTGAAACACTAAAGAAAAAGCTTACGGAAGCACCCATTCTAGTTGCCCCCGACTGGAATTTACCCTTTGAGCTCATGTGCGATGCAAGTGATTTTGCTATCGGTGCAGTCTTGGGGAAACGAAAAACCAAGCATTTTCAGCCTATCCACTACGCAAGTAAAACTATGACTGAAGCTCAAACCCATTACACCACTACATAAAAAGAATTATTAGCTGTGGTGTATGCGTTTGAAAAGTTTCGGCCATACCTTATCTTGACCAAATGCGTGGTGTATACGGATCACTCGGCTCTCAAATATCTCTTTGCAAAACAAGATGCAAAGCCGAGATTGCTCCGTTGGGTTCTCCTCCTACAAGAATTTGATATCATTATACGTGATAAAAAAGGAGATGAGAACCTGGCTGCTGATCATCTATCCCATCTAGAAAACCCTCACCAAGATGTGTTTGAGAAAATGGAAATAAACGAAACATTTCCTCTCGAAACACTCAATGTGGTTTCTTTTCGAGGAGACTCTTCTACCCCATGGTTTGCTGACTTTGCAAATTACCATGCGGGTAACTTTGTGGTGAAAGGGATGTCGTCCCAACAAAAAAATAAATTCTTTAAAGATGTGAAACATTACTTATGGGACGACCCCTACTTGTTTAAAATTTGCGCGGATCAAGTCATCAGGCGATGTGTGTATGGTCAAGAAGCTATTGACATTCTCAAGGCTTGCCATTCTGGACCTACTGGGGGACATCATAGCCCAACTACACAGCCAAGAAGGTGTTTGATTCCGGATTTTATTGGCCCACGATTTATAAGGATGCCCATGAATTTGTCAAAACCTGTGACGCTTGTCAACGTCACGGGAATATCTCACAAAGAAATGAAATGCCGCAAAACACCATTCAAGTGTGTGAGATTTTTGACATCTGGGGCATTGACTTTATGGGGCCATTTCCTTCTTCTCGCGGTAATAAGTACATACTCGTGGCCGTTGACTATTTGTCAAAATGGGTTGAAGCTAAGGCTTTGCCTACCAATGATGCCCGAGTTGTTGTGAAATTCTTGAAATCTCTTTTTGCTAGGTTTGGAACTCCACGAGCTATAATAAGTGATCGTGGTACGCATTTCTGCAATGACCAGTTTGATAGAGTCATGCAAAAGTATGGTGTAACTTACCGTCTCTCTACTGCGTACCACCCCCAAACAAGTGGGCAAGTGGAAGTTTCCAACCGAGGGATTAAAAGAATTCTGGAGAGGACGGTTGGCGAAAACCGTGCCTCTTGGTCGGATAAGCTAGATGACGCACTCTGGGCCTTCCGTACAGCTTATAAAACACCCATCGTGTGTACTCCATACAAGCTTGTGTACGGAAAGGCATGTCATCTGCCGGTTGAGCTTGACCACAAGGCATACTGGGCCTTGAAACATGCCAACTTCGATATTCAGACAGCTGGTGATCACCGGAAAGTTCAAATGAATGAATTAAATGAACTCCGTGATCAAGCATACGAGAACTCTTTGATCTATAAAGAAAAGGAAAAGAAGATTCATGACTCAAAAATCAAAAACCGCGTTTTCAACGTCGGTGATCGAGTCCTTCTTTTCAACTCAAGATTGAAGATTTTCTCGGGAAAACTAAAATCCCGCTGGTCTGGACCATTCACCATCACTAAAGTATTTCCATATGGAACAATTGAGTTATCTCAACCCGATGGTCCAAATTTTAAAGTGAATGGTCATCGGTTGAAGCATTATTTTGGAGAGGACATTCCTCCTGTGGTTGTCCCAGATCTACAAACTTTCCCCATGAACCAATGAATGCGGGGATCGAGTCAAGCTAGCGACTCGGGAATCAAAAACAGTAGCATGCTACATGGGTTTTCACCCGTGTGTACCACCCTAGTGTGGGGGAGTTGCCCCCCGCTGTTGTATATAAGAGTTTCAAAAAAAAAAAAAAATCCTTGCTAAATAATGGCCGTAGTATTTCCCTTTTACGTTCTATGTTTCGGCATAACCGCCGGTACTTTGAATATTGAGGGAAATATTCAATTCTAGTGTGGGGGGGAATTCTCACGAATTTTATCATGTAATTATACCACCCAATTCCCCCATTTTTGGCCAAATTTTTTTTTGGAGTAAGTGTTTTGCACTTACGCATCTTATGGTTATCAGTCCGCCTTGTCTAATAAACAAAAGGATTGGCTAATCCAGGAGCAAACGGCTCTTGGTAAAGATATCTCAAATCCGTTGACGGCTTGCAATTTGCCCAAAATTGTATGGTATTCAGCTCACCATATCCTTAAAAGTGAAGAGTTGGCTAGCCCGCAAGTTTATGGCTTGTGGTAAAGGCAGTGGAAAAACCATAATTGGTAATCAGCTCACCAAAGATAATATTGATAATTTATCTAAGAGTTGGCTAGTCCAGAAGCAAACGGCTTCTGGTAAAGACAAATCAAATCCGTTGAAAGCTGGTGATTTGCTCAAAATCATTTGGTTATCGGTGTACCAAGGTTCTTACTTGAACTGAAACATTTGGCTACTCCAGAAGTAATGGCTTTTGGTAAAGAGATGAAATCCATTAATTTTTCTCAAAACATTGCTAGGGACTAGCAATATCTTAGTGTGGGGGATTGATGAGTGTCTAAATACTCATCATTTTTGTACCAATTAAACTGCAAAAACATCTGAAAACACTCAGAAATGTATCAAAATGATAAAAATATCACAAATAAGTGTTTTATGTGTTTTAAATGCAAAAATATCAAAATCTGGTGAAAAACGTATCAAGTTTGCATAATTGGCAGTTTTAGTTCCCCGAGTTTCAAAAGTTGTCAAAAACAGTCCCTGGTAAATCTAAATAAAGAAAAATATCATTTTAAGTCCCTAGGGATTATTAAGTTGTCAAAATTGGTCCTTGAGATTTAAAATTGCAAATTTACAACTTAGGTCCCTAAACTTTCAAAAAATGTCAAGTTTGGTCCCTGGAAATTTGAAAATGTCAAAACTAGTCCTTGTACTATTGGAACTTGTCAGTTTTGGTCCTTGTGACAACTTTGGAAAATGGGCAGCTTTGGTCCTTGGTCTTTCAGAAATTACAAGTTTAGTCCTTGTATTATAAACCTTCCAAGCCTTGTCAAAATAGAATTGAACCCCTGCCACTTATACCTTTTGACCCCCTGTCATTTCTCTATTTTGGACCCTTGGTCAAACCCGGTCAAACTTTATCCTTTCCCTCCCACCATGGCTTATCTCCTTCCCACTTGACTGCAACTCAAGCCACCCTCCCATCACCTTTTCTCCTCAAACCTCCCCCCTCATCATCACCTCTACCCACCTTTCCCACCACAATTAATGCCACCCCCCTAGTTGCTAGCTCAGAGCCCATTTGCTTAAACTGTTTTTCCCGCCAAAAAACGTGGACAACTATTATGACTCCAAACTGATCCAATGGCTTAGATTTTTAATGGGATTTGCTCAGAGGACATGTGGAAGTCAGTTGGTGTATAAAAGAGAGGAAGAGAAGCAAAGATAAGAGTAGTACTTAGTTTTTTAAATTTATGAATGTCATTTTTATTAAATTATCTTAGCTAGTCTCCTAATTTTATAACTAAAAGCTTTCTTGTATTGAATTGAAGTAGTTTGATCATTGTAATCTGTTTTTGAGCCTTAATTCAAAGTTTCACTTAAGATTTATATTTTCAGTTCATTGTTGCAAAATTCAATTTCCAACTCTTATGTTTAAGCTTCAATAAGCTTCATTTAAGCTCAAACAAGCCTACTTAAGCTTATTATAGCTTTTAGAAAGCTTATAAAGCAGGTGCAATTAATATTGATGCATGGTCAACAAAAGTCAACTGTGAAGAAATTTTGGTTCAAACAAGCATGGAAATGGTGACAGGTTGATGCAGTGCTTGGATTGGGTTGGTTTGATATGGAATGGGATAGTTTGGGTCTGGTTTAAACTGCAATCATAGCTGGGACATTTGTGAGTTTTGTTTACCTCATTTTCATTTTTAGTTCAATTTGCAGTTTGTTCTTGTATTTGTATTTGTGGTCATCAAATAAGTTTAAACCTGTTTAATTAGTAGTAACTAGTGTAAGTAATCTCAGTTTAAGTAGGAATATTAGCTAAATCAGTCATGAGCTTAGTTTAAAAAGCAAAATCTGTCTCTAAAGTGGTGTTTGGATCAGTGGTTTACAAGAGCTTAAGCTCTTGTCTGTGCTTGATACCTGTCTATTCAGTCTCAACTAAGTCCATTTGTATCATTTCTGTCTTAATATTGTCTCTGCACAAGCTCAAAGTCAAAGTTACTTAGGATCTGTCTTAAAGTACTTAACTGTTGAAATTTGTAAAACCAAAAACTTGTATTGTGTTTAGAATTCATAGAACTAGATTGCTTTAGTCTTATTTCATCTTAATACATCATATTCAGTCATTAAATTAAGATTCAAGTTCATAAAAGTCAAAAGTTTCATAACTGTCTCAAAAAGTCAAGTGAAAAACCAGTTTTTCACCCAACTAGACTGATTTTTAATAGATTTATTACTGGTTCAATTTAAGTGAAACTTTGGGTGTTAAAACTTCAGTTGGTCAAGTATCTTATTATGAATTTTGTAGATTTTTAGGAATTTTGTATAAGCTCTAAAATAGCTTATCAAAAAGGGTAAAAATTCCCTGTTCCCAAACTCAGTAAACACTGAGTTTGCACAGGTTTGTGCAGACTTGTCCCAAGCTCAATAGAGCTTGACTAGGTCTGGTTTTTGGTTTGAAGGTAGCTAGCCAGGTCTATTTTAGATTCCAACCTTTGGTTTTCTGTTACAGCTTATTAATAAGCAGTTGAATTAGCCACAAAGTAGGCCTCAAAATCTGTTTAAGCACTTAGATTTCAAAACATCAAATCATAGCATTTTGTATTTCAGTGGTCTAAGCTAGTTGAAATTTGTTGTTTTAGAGTACTTTTAGCTTATTAGAGCTTCTGTGACAGTTTGGTACTCATTTGGTACCTTGTGCTTATTTCAAGTGCTTATTACATAAGCACTTGCTTTGCAGTCTCATTTTCATACACACAAGCCCATGTTTTTCTATTTTTCTTAGATTTAGTATATTATTTTAGAGTTTTCCTGAATTTTTCATATTTTTCTAGGTCAGTTTGCTATTTTTCTTAATTTAAAACAGTTTTTAAGTCATTTTAATTAGCATTTAATACATTTAAATCAGAAAAGTTTCAAAAAAATAAGTTTTCATTTTTCCTAGGTTAAGATAAATATAAAAAGTCAAAAAATTATTTTTCCAGATTTTTCATAGTTAAATTTGTAATTTTTAGCAATTTAAGTAGTTTTAAATAGTTTTTAATTCATAGAAAATACAAAAATAATCAGAAAAATATAAAATTAGTTTTGAAAATTCTATTTTGTTATTTTAGATTTTTCCAAGTCATAATTTCATTTTTCTAGCTTTATTTCATATTTTCTTGTATTTTAGGCTATTATTTAATAAGTAAAATTAGTTTTTAATTAATAATAATTAGATAAATAGTTATAAAAATAATTTTCTTTTTCTATAAATTTTCTCATATCATTAGGTTTGTAAAAATATCATTTTCATATTTTTAGGATTAATATTGCTTCAGTTTCACATTTTCTTTTGTACGTCACGTAGTTTTTAAGTTAAATTTGTAATCAAAAACATCAATTTAAAAATAGTGATAGCGTTTATTTAAAATAGTTTATCTTTTTTAATTTTCTTTAATTTGCATTTAAGCCCCTGTAATTTATATACTTTTTCTTTTAGTATAATCAATCATATCTCCTTATCCGTTCAAATCTTCTCGATCACTACACGTTTGATTATTCTCGCACGGCTCGTTGGGACTTAACGACCCGGGGAAACCCTATACTCTCCTGATCTTCATTGCTTTTGTGTCTGAACTGTTTTAAGTTTCTTACGGTTGGCCATTCACAAGTGGCCAGCTTGCGTGAGAAAACTTGACGGTTTAGCACGAATCAACCATATGAATTTCCCATCAGTGGGATACCCTAAACTGGCTAAAACAGTGACTATCTCCTGCCTATCATTCTCAAATACTCTTCTTACATCATCTAACTGAAACTGAGTCCTTATAAGTGACTCAGTAATGACACATTCCTGTCCATCAATAATGGCCACAATCTCCTTGGGTCGACCCTCAGGAGATCGCTCATAAGCAGTGGCCCAGAATTGCTTGACTAATGAGTCATAAACAACAGATGGACAATAAGTGAGGGTATACCTAATTCTTGAGCGCATTAGGAAATCAATCATAGGATCATAAACATCACTCCCTTTAGCTCGTTCCAAAAATGCAACTTTATTATGATCCCCTTTGAAAGCAAGTGTCGCCATTGCAATGATTCGAGAAGCTTGAAGATTTGAAATGGGTTTTGGTTTAAGATGAGAGGGAATTTGTTAATTAGGTCGTGAGATAACTGTGATTGGCTATTTAAATAGGTTACCCAAAATAGCCATTCAAATTGGAAAATATCTCGCAAAGAATCTTTGACCAATTTGACTTTAATTTAATCTCGTGTTAAATTCCTAATTATGCAAAACCAGCAGCATCTAAAAGTCAATCCGCATGAACCATTTAGTCAAACAGCAGGAACCACCTAAAGTTTGACCGCAGTTACTAATCCAATGCTACTAGCAGGAACCATCACCCATCAGCAGGAACACTCACATTATCAGCAGGAATGAAGAAAAGTCAATTCTTATTATTAACTACGCATTAATTCTTCTGCTGATTTAACCCTCATTAACTCATACACCAAACGAACAATTACTTCCATAAATTGTATAGAGGTTAGATTACAAGAAGACTTTGACTATAAAAGAAACCCTCAACCATACAGCACATACAACACAAATAACCCAAACACTTCAAACGATTACCAAAGATACATCCAACAAAATCATAATCATGAATAACTCACCCAACTCACCGATTGAGATTTCCTCAGATTCCTCAGAGAGTCTACCATCTGATGATGGATGGTTAAACTATTTCCCTCCTAAGTACACCAACATTACCTTTATGTCAACAAACCCTCCTCCTTCACCAGCACCAGTTGGTACTTCTTCAGAGAATCTGCCTACTCCACCTGCTGATTTGGGTTATGAAGATTCCATCTCTGAGCTTGACTTTATGCCAAGTTTTGTGTCGGCTTATTCAGAGACTGATGACAAAACATGTGGAACCTCCAGACCCTTGAATGTTGCTCCTATTGCTCAAGTGCCAGCTGCATCTATACAAGTTCCAGGTCCTTCAGCTTCAAGGCCAGGTCCCTCCAACCAGAATCCTCAGAAAAGACCACAAGTGATTGGTCTTGCCTGTCTTAGAGTGTGGGAGATGATCAGTAGGAGGGGGAAGCAGAATCAGAGGATGCCTGAGTGGGCAAAAAGGAACAATCCCATGGAGTAGATGTCTTGTGGTTGGTAGCTGGGGTTAGGAGTGGTCTTCTCTTTTGTTGATGTCTTGTCTTTTATCAGTATGTCATGAATGTAATGGAAGAAGTCTTGTAAAACTACATCTATGAATGTAGTTCTTATAATAAATAAATAGACTTCCATGTTTTCTCTTTTAATCTCTTTGCTATTGATTGAGTGTTTGACTTTTAATCTGCAAAATTGTCAGTAGAATACAAAATATACAAAGAATATACATAAAAGTATACAAACTATACAACATTGAATCCTCCCCTTAATCAGAAATCCTCCCCTTAGGCATAATCCTCCCCTCAAACACAACAATCAGGGGTTGATCATGCCAATATGGACAACCAAAAATTAAATTCTAGGGCCATCAAAAGCTTTAATTAAAAAATCAGCCACATTATCATCAGTATGGATTTTAAGCACTTGAATAAGATGTTTTTCATTTGCATCTCTAATAAAATGGTGCCTAATTTTGATGTGCTTTGTTCTTTGATGAAATACTGGATTTTTAACAATGCAAATGGTACTTTGGTTATCAATAAAGATTTTTGTGTTCATAAAATTGAACCCATAGTCTAATAACTGATTTTGGATCCAGAGTACCTGACCACAACAGCTAGCAACAGCAACATACTCTGCCTCACTAGAAGATGTGGCCACTATGGTCTGCTTCTTGCATTGCCAGGAGATTAACCTCCTTCCCAGAAACTAACAGCCCCAGTAGTAGATTTTCTATCAAAATTTGCACCAGCATAGTCACTGTCACTGTAGGCTTTCAACACAAATGGAGAATCTCTAGGATACCAAAGACTCAATTTAGGTTGGCCTTTGAGATACTTGAAGATTTTATTGACAACATTTAAGTGGGAAGTCAATGGAGTGACCTGATGCCTAGAGCAAGCACTGACTACAAATATAATATCAGGTCTTGAAGCTGTCAAACACATGAGTGAACCTATCATAGATCTATAAAGATGAACATTGATAGCATCATCTAGTTCATTATTTGAGTTAGGCTTTGGAGCTTCATAAGGAGTAGTTGCAGTCCTAACATTTTTCAAATCAAACTTATTGAGGATGTCTTGCACATATTTCTCTTGACAGGTGAATATACCATATGGCTTCTGCTTAACTTGTAGGCCCAAGAAGAATGTAAGCTCACCTATAGCACTCATTTCAAACTCACTTTTCATCAACTCCTCAAATTCTCTACACCAAGCCTCTTTAGTGGATCAAAAAATAGTATCATCCACATAGACTTGGACCAAGATGATATCTCTGGAGTTCTTCTTGTTAAAAAGTGTCTTATCAATAGCACCTCTCCTGTAACCATGCTTTAGTAGGAATGAAGACAACCTAGCATACCATGCTCTTGGTGCTTGATGAAGCCCATAGAGTGCTTTAACCACTTTGTAAACTAGATCTGGATTGTGTGGGTCCATAAGGCCTTTGGGTTAAGTCACATACACCTCCTCTTCAATTTCACCATATAGGAAGGCACTTTTAACATCCATCTGATAAACCATGAAGCCCATATAGGAAGCAAAAGCTAAAAAGAGTCTAATAGCCTCAACTCTTACTACTGGAGCAAAGACTTCATCGTAATCAATTCCCTCTTCTTACCCGTGACCTTGAGCTACCAATCTAGCCTTATTTCTTACCACAATCCCCCTTACATCTCTTTTACATTTCAAAATCCACTTTGTCCCAATTCCATACTTCCCATCAGGCAATGGAACAAGCTTCCAGACATTTTGATTTAAGAATTGTTGCATTTCTTCCTGCATAGCAGCAACCCAATCTGAGTCTGCAAGGGCCTGTACTACACTGGTAGGTTCACCTTGTGAGAAGAAACAATCTAATAGGCAATGATGATAGTCTATGTGATTGTTCCTTTGTTGATCTTTAATATAACTGAGAAATGCAGTTTCTCCAAATCTTGTCTTCTTCACCTTACTTCTGGTTTGAACAAATGAAGTAGGATCACCAATAATCAGAGATTGTATGAAAAGTGTTAATCCTTTTAGTAGCATTAGGACTAATGTCAACTGAGGTTGGCAGGTTATTAATAGTAGGGCCAAAATCATCATCATATGAAGAAGAATCAAAAATGCCTGTTCTTGATAGATGATGAATACCTTTCAACTCAGAGCTTGAAAATTAGGAATTTGCTAGATCAGATAGACTTGGAAATCGAGTGGGAGATTCATTGAAACCCATAGAATCAATAGATGGAGTATTGGAGGGAACCGTAGGAACTGCATCATTACTAGGAGGAACAAGAACACTACCAGCAGAATTCATATCAGCAACAACTGACCCACTGCTAGCAGAATTGACATTACCAGCAGCAATCAAATTAGCAGGAATAGTAGCATTACTAGCAGAAACAAAAGCATTATCAGCAGCTTCAAGGTTCCTGCGAGCTTCAATAGTTACCTGCCTTAAGAGTTCCTCTGTGTCTTTGGAGAATTCAAAACTAAACCTTTTAGCAGCATCCTTGGCAACATGTTCTTGTCGTTGAAGCTTAACCAATTCTTCTGCATACCCTGAATGACATTGGGTCACACCAGAAGAATCCATATGCTCAGTACCTGAAAAGTGGTTAGTAGGAACAGAAGAAACAACAATAGGTTGTTCATCATAATCTGAATCTGAATCATCATTTGAGGAACCTACAATGATAGTTTGTGAATCTTGTGGACCTGCAAATTGATTAGATTTGAAACGAGTATAACCTAAATAATCAGTTAAATAATCAAGATCAAAGTACCACTCATGACCAGTTCCCTAAACATTAGGTTTATCCCTAAACATTAGGTTTAGCTCCAGAAATCTCAGATTCAGTGTTTCTTCTATCCATTTGGCAGATATATTGTACACCCTGTAAGCCTTACTATGAGCAGAATACCCAACTATATACCCCTCATCAGCTTTCCCTTCAAACATACCCAAATGATCACTGGTGTTCAATATGGTCACATGACAACCAAAAGATTTAAAGTAACTAATGGTAGGAATCTTCCTAGACAGAAGTTCATAAGGTGTCTTATTGTGAGGACTAGTTATCAAAATCCTGTTCAAAACATAACAGGCAGTGCTAACTGCTTTAGTCCAGAACATGGTAGGTAACTTAAAGTCAGCAAGCATAGATCTTGCTGCTTCAATAAGGGTTTTGTTCTTCCTTTCAGCAACTACATTTTGTTGAGGAGTCCTGGCATTGCTATAGTCCCCTTTTATCCCCTTTGACCCACAGAGTTCTATCAATTTGGCATTTTTGAACTCTGTCCCATTGTCACACCTTATGGCTTTAACTTTTTTATTGAGCTGGTTTTCAATCAGGGCAATAAAGGTTTGAAAAACCTTAAATGTTTCATCCTTTGTTCCCAAAAAGAATACCTAGCAAAACCTGTTGTAGTCATCAGTAACCACCAGACAATAATACTTGTGATCAATGCTTCTGATAGATGTAGGACCAAAGAGGTCCATGTAAAGAAGCTGTAGAGGTTCTGATATTGTGCTGACTGCAGTAATGGACTTGTAAGAAGCCTTGTGTTGCTTTCCCTTATTGCAAGCGACACAATTATGCTCATTAGTGAAGACTTTGGAAGGAAGTCCATGGACCAAACCATGTTTTGCTAGTTTGTTGATAGTTTTAAAGTTTACATGAGCCATCCTTCTATGCCATTTGTTAGATTCATCCAAGGATGCTTTTGCCACCAAACAAGCCAAATCTCCTTCAGGCTGGACATCATTAAGATTGAATGTATAAAAATTATGTCTCCTTAGAACCTTCAGCACTACTTGACTGTCATCATGTATCTGAAAGTCTTTAGAAAGCACAAGACATTCATTATCAGTGAATAGTACACTATTCTTATTGTCACAGATTTGTGACACAGAAAATAGATTGAAGTTTCTGAGTTCTTTCACATAATACACATTTTCAAAGTCCAGCTTGGAAGTACTAACGGTTCCTTTCCCAGTTATCTTGCCATCTCCTCCTCCAAAAGTAACAGTACCTCCATGTAGAGAAACAAAATCATGTAGTCTATCTCTTTTCCCTGTCATACTCCTAGAACACCCACCCGCTTGACAAAAGGTATAGGGACAAGGTATGTGTGGTGGTATAAATACATTCTATCATTCAGAAAAAAACCTTATACACGTATTAACTAATCTTGCTATATCGATAAGATTAAAGTAACAATCGATTTTAACCATGGATCCGATTCACAAACACTCGATTTCAAACATGGAGGCTGAGGTACGATCTACTTTCTACCATATTTTGTTTGTTTTAATTAAAAAAAGATAGGCTATCAACAATACCTAAATTTTTACTCTTATGAGGATCATCCTACAAGTTACAAAAATATACAACATCATTAGTATTTATGGAGACCCAAGTCATGACTGACTTGGGCCTGCCTTGTGGATCATAGATGAAAAACCTGTAGATTGATGAGATCCACCATTGTTCTTGGATTCCTTCCCTAATTGTTGTTTGCATTGTCTCCAAGAGCAACCCGCTGAGGGCTTAACAGCAGTATCCCATCTGGCCACCCTTTATAGAATGGGTCATTATAAACAGGCCTATATCCATTTTGAAATTAAGTGCTTGTAGGTCTGATAAATGGCCTATGAAAATTTCTTCTCCAATATGGTGGAAAGGGTTTATCAACAAAAACTGGCTTACCAGCAGGAACTGGTTTACTAGCAGGAACTGGGCTACCAGTAGGAGCTGGCTTACCAGCAGGAACTGGTCTACCAGTAGGATTGGGTCTGCCAGTCCTCTCATGTTTTCCAGTAGGAACAAACGGAGGAATATTATTCACATCATACCATATTGGTCTGTGCTTCTGTTGGTCAGTACACACACCTATTTATTTCTCATAAAAATCACAATCTTTAATAAGATGAAATGTACTACCACAAAAAAATAGGATTTCTTCTCAAAAGGCTTGTTCATAACATGAGATGTCTTATTACAAAAAACTTATTCAAACCACAACCAAAATCTGAATTATTTTTAACAGAATTAAAAGAACAAGAAATGTTTTTAAAGAAGCTGTCTTTGAAGTAGATTTATCAGCAGCAACTCTTGGAGTAGGGGCAACGGGCTTGGGTAAGGCAGATTCAATGGGCTTGGGTGAGGCAGACTTGTCACTTGAATCACAACTAGCAAATCCACTAAAATGAGTCTCTAAGGTCCTATCACTGTAAGAACAAGAGACAAAGTCATTAGTTTCACTGCCAGTATCACATAAGTCATTAGACTTTTGGCCATAGGTCATATGTGATTCATCAAAGTATGTGTTTGGTGAGGGTGGCCTAACAATTCCATTAATTGATGAAGAAACTGAATGCATTTCTCATTCTTTTAAAAACTTAATAGGTTTTCGATAAAGGTTTTCCTCAACATCAGAGACAGGGTTAAAGGTACTGTAATCATCAAGGTTAACTACATCATCTGGACCTATATAGTCCTTGAAACCCAACCCAATCTTAGTTTTTACAGACATATAACTATTCCGTAATTTAGATAGATGCTTAGATTGTTCTTGCCACTTTTTATGTCTAGCCACCTCACTGTGTAACTTAGCATGTAGATCCTCTTTTTCTAAATATACTTTTACATTTTCATTCTCAGTAAATTTTAACAGGTTAGTGGTGTTTTCTAACTCTCTTTCTAGCACCCTAATTTTTTCTTCATAAGCCAATTAATTTTGTTGGTACCAAACCTTTTGTTTTTCCAAAGTTTTAACAGTATTTTTATAGGCTTGTACCTGAATATAGTTTTTCTTTATATTGGCCTTCAATGTCATTAAATTCCCTCTTAAGGGCATCATATTTATCATTACACCCAAATATACAAGAATTTACCTGAGATGAGATACCCATTAGGCCAAATTCCTTAACAGCATCTTCAGTCTCAGCAAGCATTCCAATCTAATGAGAACTACCTTCCTTATCAACAGTCTCATGAGCAGTCCACTCAAGCATTGAATCCACAGATAGCAGGGCTTTAGGTTCCTTATGTTCCTTGAGCTTGAATGCAGAGTATCTTCTCTTGTCACTTCCCTTCTTATCTGGGCATTCCCTGGCAAAGTGACCCAGTTGATTGCATTCATAACACCTGAACTTATTCTTGTCAAACCTGGCTACAACCCTTCCCTGGAAATTGATCTTCCTGCCAGACTTCTTCTCAAAGCATAGCCATCTGCCACTTTATGTCCAACTCCTCCAAATCCCACTTATCCACCTGTTCAAAGTCCTCATAGGCCAGCTGCTGTTGAGGTTCACTTTCATCAACAAATGAATAGAGAACATCTTCTATCACATTACTGGATTTTGAAATGGCCTTTGATCCAGAAGAGGTGTATACTGTAGATGTGGATGATGAGCTTGGACTGTCAGCATATGTCATCTTGGGCTTAGCACTGGTCGTACTAACAAATGCTGAATTGGTTGAAGTATGAGAATAGCTTGAGTAACCCTTGATATCAATTTCAAGAGTTCTAAGCTTATTGTACAAGTCATCAAAGCTTAAGTACTCAAGTCCACCCTTTGCCTTGAGAGCAAGGCAAACTTGTGACCAGGAAGAAGGTAGAGCCCTTAGGAACTTGGTGTTTACAGTCTTCATTATCTGGTTTAGACTGCATCTGATTGAGCTGGCTTAAAATCTTCTGAAACCTGTCATACCCTTTGTGTATGCCTTCATCTTCAGAGATCTTGAATTTCTAAAACTGCTGCTTCAACATAGTCTTTCTCATCTTCTTGGATTCATCATTACCTCCAAACCTTGCCTTGATTGCTCGCCAGATTTCCTTTGCATCATCAAGGTGATGAAAATCACCCATATAGTCATCTGGAAGAGCTTGGAGTAAGATAGCCCTTGCTTTAGTTTCCCTCTGAAGTGCAATATGTTCATCAGTAGAGGTTGGAGGAAGAATTATCACATTCCCTAGAGTATCTCTTCCTGTCTTCTTTTTACTGTTACCTTTCAGGACAATGTTCCAGAGATGGCAGTCATTGTTGGTAATCCAATTTTCCATCTTCATTGCCCAGATTTCATATTCGTCCTTCTTAAGATAGGGAAACTTAGCATTGTTGTTTGACATGGTTGTGGTAACAACCTGCTGAACTGATTGAGCCTCAGTTCTGCTCTCAAGGCTTTCCATATAATCTTCGTTTTCTGACATTGTTAGAGAGTTTTATGGTTTTCAAAAGATAAAAGTGTTCTTCTTTGAGAGATTCTCACCAGGCTCTGATACCACTTGTTGGATCAGTCCTAGATAGATCTTTTGAGCCTTTAAGAAACATATAGAATACCTGTATAATCACAAGCAAACTATAGAGAACCTCTAATAAACTTATGCTCGCGCGAAATATGAACACAAGAGTTAAAGATGTTAGGAATTAGAAATTCCATAAGTGAAGAGTCGGTCACCCCAAATATTATCTAGCATAAGTTAGCTCGTAGACTTGTAGTTCATTACGTTATTTATTAGTTAGTTAGTTAGTTTAGAGCGTGGAGGACGGACGGGTCTTTACCTAATGTATGCCTGATCCACAGCCTGTAGGTGGCGTTATATGTAAAAACTATAAATAGCCCTCTCCTCATGTGGAGAGGGTTGGTGCTTTCATTTCTTTTAATCATACAACTTCTTTTTCTCTCATCTCTTTCTCTCTCTAGAAAGTATCCCACCCATCTCTCTCTCTAAAATCTTCTTGTTTGATTCAATCCTCATACATGTTCTTTGATTAAAACAATAACCAATATCCTACAAATGGTATCAAGAGCCATGGTTTGATCTTGGATATCTTGTATGTTTGAATCTTTATGTGGTTATTGTTGTTTTCATTTGGTTCGAATTTTCAGTTGTGTTTGCACCAAGTTCGAATTTTATTTGGCTAAATATGTTAAAGATTTGTAATTTCATGTTTACGAGGGGTAGATTAGTATAGTTTGATGTTTGGTTAAGTTTTATCATAAGTTTCGGGGCTGTTTTTGGTCATTTTCGAGCAACACTTTTTTACCAGATTCTTGGTTGCTACTTGTGTTCATCATAGCAACTTGTTTCTTTAAAAACAGGTAGCGACTTGTGTCTAAAAAATTCTAGCGACTTGGGTTTTGTATTAACAAAACCTAGCGACTTGTGTTTTCTTAGATAGCGACTTGTCCTTTTCTTGTTAGCGACTTGTGACAGTTTCTGCATAGCGACTTGGGTTATTTTTGCATAGCGACTTGTGTATTGACCAAGTTGTGATTTATCTAAAATCCAGAATCGAACCTATCCTAAACTCGTACAACCTCTCGTTAATCTAAACTGAAAAAGAAAAAAAAAAGATTCATAACCAGTCTTAATCATACCTAGATACCAACTCTCGTTAACCCAACAACAACAGACAAACCAGCTATCACCATCAACATCTGACCCGTAACCCATCTTACACTACAATCAAGACTGACTTACAAAAAGGACACGCAACAAAGAAAAAAACAGATCTCAGTTTATCTCTTAACAAATTTAATCGATTCATCTTTGAAAGACAACCATAAGAGATATTCATCACCGATCCTATCGAAGATAGTCTCTTCTCTTTAATATCCGAACATCAAAAGAAAAACAAAACAAATCGGCTTCATTATTTCTTTACTTTTGGTTTAACAAAATCAAAAACGAACATCAAAACAAAATCATTAACCTACCTTTGTGTTATAGTCAGCTGTGAAAGAAACTCAAAGGCGTGTGTTTACTGAGATTCAAGTGGGAAACGGGTGTGACTTTGCTTGCTTTGAGATAACAAGGATAGAACTCAAATATATGGTGGCTGTGTTTTTCATTTGAGAGAAGACATGAATTAGATCTTATTTTTCTTTTGGGTTGGAGAATAACTGTGACTGCATTTTTTTTAGAGTGAGATTAAGTTTAGAGTGTTTTTAGGGTAAAAATAATATTAAGTGGGTCTTATATAGCATAGGTTTAGGGTTAGTAAGTATTGAAATCACATTGGTCTGGTACAATTTCTCTTGGGCTGATATATGTACTCGAACAAGTGGTCTAACAATTGGGCTGATTTCTCTTGGGCCGGGTATAACAATTCTGTTATTCAATGTGTGAGCTGGAGTTGGACCAATCAATGTGCTATATATTTTTTTTGATATAAGGAATTAACACATTTGACTTTTGAAGATTTAAATCATTTGTTAAAGGTTAATTTTTTATCCCGGTTTTACTCGAGCTTTGTTTATCTGAGATTTATTGCTTCGTTGGGTATAACTACTGTGCTAGTTCTTGGATAACACGTTTCAAAAACAAAGATCGCTTCTTTATCGTCTACAAGATGCGTAAAATCATTTCACACAATCCTTCTTTATTTATCTTGTCCCATTGTTTCGTCTTGATTTTAGTAAAATCCCGCGAAAGAATCTATTTCTCGGTTTAAATCATGGACTTGTAAAATCCCGTGTATACTACAACATCATGTCTTACTCTACTGACCCAGTGATTTCAGAAGTGCTTAAACTGTATGATGCTGTAGACAACCATGAGAATATTAGCTATACAGAACGGTTACAGATGATGGAATCAATCAATGATGATTTGAGTTCTTCATGCTCTGAGTCCAATGAGAAAGATTTGCACCTGTTCAGGCTACAGAATGCCATGCAAAAGGAAAGCAACATTGAACCTTTTCAACAACTTCACTCTCACCTCATGTTACTTCCACACATAACAAAGGAACGAACATGTATTGCCCTCTTCCGTCAGGACTTATCCACATTAACAGGAACTTTGCTGTTAAACCTCGAGCAATTGGAGCTACAACTTGACAAAGAGAAGGTTCAAAAGGATAATTCTAGTGCTGCACTTCAAGTGATCTACAAACATTTTCAGTCATTCATTACAAGGGAATTCACATCAGACTATGATCAAGACATGAATGAAATATCTTTCAAGAGACACACTAGAATGGAAATTTGCGTGTTCATAGATACACTTATCCATCTCATGGATAATGTGGAGAAGTATATTGAGGAAGTTACTCAGACAGATGAAAAAGTGGATGAGTGTTTGGTGCAGTTGACAGATTGTTGTGATAAGTTGGGTAATGTATCTGTTGAAGAATCAGGTGTTGCTGAATGCAGAATATCAGTGACAACAAATAAAGATGAGTCGGGTAAAGCACCAGATGATGGATCAGTTGACACTGAATACAGAGGCTCAGAGATAGATAAGCTTGACACAGCCAGTGGTCCAGTGACTCTTGTTACACATGATGTGGATGCAGATATCAAAACAGAAATTGAGCAGGTTTCATGTGATGAGGTACCCTTAACTGTTCAACATAGTACATCTGCTAATGTACCTAAACATACTGATCTTAATGCTGAACATAATTTTGATAAATTTTCCTTGGTTGAGGCTGAGTCTAATAATTTCAAAACAAATGATATGGTTGATAAAAAGGCTTTTGATGAACTTTCAAACTAATTCTCAAAACTTGAAAAACATTGCATTTCACTTGAAATTGCGATACAGAGTAAAGAAGAAAGTTTTCAACTTAACAAACCATGTAAAAATCGGGAACTTCCTGAATTCCGTGAACTTATTGAAATTAACACCTTGAAAGCTCAGATTCAAAACAATGAGTCAACTATCAACAATTTGAAGAAACATATTTCTAATATGCATGTGAAAAGTAATTTGGTTACAAGTAATTCTGATGTTAATACTATTGATGATATTCAAATGAGAAATGATTAATTAGCGATTTGTGTGGCCAAATTACTAAAGGAAAATGAGTCTTTAAGAAAGCATCACATAGAATTAAGTGACTCTATCAAAGATGCTAGAACTAAGTCAATAGAACAAACAAACTCTTTGATAGCAAAAATTGATGAACTCAAAGCTCAACTTCAGGAAAAGAGTTTCGATATTGTTGCCTTAAGAAATGAGCTTAGGAAAACTGTAGGGAAAAGTGTGAACACTAAGTTTACAAAACCATCAACCTTGGGGAAACCAGTTTCTCATCCCATTAGAAACCGGTCCAGTGTTAGGCAGCCTACTGCGTTTATATCCGAAAGACCAAAATTTTCAAAAACACGATTTGCCTCCCAAGTTGATGAGAAACAAGTTTTGTCAAAACCAGTCACTTCACCTGAGTTACCTAAGAATAAGGCTTCTAGCTCCGTTAACCCTCAACACGTTGCCTCTTCTACTCCCAACACCTCTAGGATTAGTTCAAAAACAGTGTCAAAACCAAGCATTAAAACCCAGAATTCATATGATATGAATGACTTGTGGAAGAACTATTATCTAGAAAAAGCTAGGAAAAAGGCACAGATTCGAAAAGACGGAATTTTAGGTGCAAGACCTAAGGTGAGGAATTCTACGAGATTTCAAGGCACTGCTAGTAGTTGTAAACCACTACCTAGGAACACTCAAAAGACTAGGGATTGGCGTGCATCTAAGAGTAGTTATGTGCATATGAATGCTAAGCATGTAGAAAACAAAACTAGAAATTTTGAGTCTTTTTCACATAAGAAACATTTTCCTAATTCACATGCTATGGTACAATCCACTAAGACTACTAATGTGACTAAGGTTTAACATGCTGTGAAGCAAAACAAACCAAAACTTCGCCTAGATGGATACCAACTGCTAAATCTTTGGAAACTAGGAATAAGGATAAGTCTTCCACTGTGCATAAGAAGCCTAACAATCCTAGACCTTGCCATAAGTGGATACCGTCTGGTAGAATGTTTAAGGATGCTGTACTTAGGTGGATTCCTACCGGAAAGCTGTTTACCGATGGCAAAATCAAGGTTGACTGTGAAACCCCAAAGGATTTGGATACTAATGTCACTAACCAATATATATGCAATCAAGTTTGTAATGTTAGTTCAGGTATTCCTTACTCAGTTGTAGATACTTTGATCCTTCACTACATGGACTGGCTTAAAGTATGGATAACAAATGGATTGATATCTCATAACTCATGAGTTCAAGTTACTCAACCTTGATATTCAATCTGCTATGACGTCTGTTCACATCAGTTCAGGCCTCGTACTTCATCATTATGGTGTCTGCAGATAACACTTCAGGCCCCGTTCTTCAAAGAAAAAAAAATGTACGCTCTTCTGTGCACTTAATCTTCAGCTAAAGAGAAATTCTCTCGTGAATGGCCATTCTCATCTACATTCTCCATCTACGAGCTTTATGCCTTTCTCCATGTTCTTTTCGTCATCAAGTGGATCTATATTCATTGGAGTTTACTTTTATTCACTTGTTCAAATCAAAAATGGCAACTTTGGATGCAATTTTTGAGGGGGGGAAGTGGATCTACATATTGATGGACGTTTGTATAATGGTCTGACTACTCAAGAAGCCTAATCTCCAGTTATTCCTCAAGGCGTTGTTAATGACTATCATTGCAGTTGCACTCATGAATAGTGATCTGCTCTTTGGTATTCCTTTGCCAAATCTTCACGGATCATTGTTTCATTGTTCTTTCCTAAATGTGCACTCTGTAAATCAACCACATGAACATTAAAGAAAATGACTTCCTCATCTGCTTAAAAACATTATTGGTGAATCTTCCAGATCAGTTTCTACATGTATACCTTAAGGAATAATGCATTGATGTTGAGGAATCATTTGCTCCGGTTCATTCAGTGGGTCAATGTACATCCGATTGTATGTTTATTCACATGTTGGACATTTGACACAAGTTGATTACTTTGAAGTTACTCATTTATCACTTATTTGAGATTGAAGTTAAATTTCACAAAGGGGTGTTCTTATTTGATAACTATCACTTTAAGGAGTTACATAGTTTTACTCAGTGACACAAGCAAATGTCGTTGTGGATAATCGCAAGAGGTGTTTATGTCTCATAATATGGTTGAGTATTGAGTACTTAGAGATTTGCTTTAAGCATAAATTCTCGACACCGTTCTTCCAACATTAGTGCAAGCTTAAGATGCAAATGCGGGGAATTCTACTTCAGTTTCAAGTTTGGTATATCTGGTTTTCTTCAACAGTGGTCACTTCAAATTGTCTACACATGGGTTGGTAAAGATAGTCAGGGAGAGTTTCTGTAGCAGTTGATTCTCACAGGATTCATTTGAGCTAATTTTTGTTCTTCTCTATTTCAATAAAATTTGGTATGTATAATGTGTTGCTAATTTTGAGGCATCAAAACCAGCAAGGGGGAAGGAGACATATATCTAAAAGCACAACGAGTACACATGATGAACTTAACACTTCTACATGATTGAAGTTATCATGGAAAGACAATGGTCATAACTGTAGAGAAACTCAGTGTTTATCTCGTAGCCTTTGGTGTATTATTCCAACTATTTGGGGGTAGGATATATTATTCCAACTATTTAGGGGAAGGATGTATTATTCCAACTATTTGGGGGAAATGGTCTCTGGAGACTTTTGGTATGTGTTACTTCAGCGTTCAGTTGGAAGAAATGTGAGAAGAATATGTGGTACGTGAGATGATATTGCTTATCGACATCTTCTATATGATTTAGGATAAAGTGCTTCCGGTTAGTGCTTCATGTACACAATGTAATGATGATTCCAATGAGATCGCAACTATCAGGGGAGAGATATGTGTACATCAAGGTCGCACAACATATTCACATGATCGAGCTTAATCAGTTATTCCGGAGTTGACACTTCTACCTGATTAAAGTTATCCCGAAAAGACAATGGTCATAACCGTAGAGAAACTAGTGTTTATCTCGTAGCCTTTGGTGTATTATTCCAACTATTTGGGGGAAGGATGTATTATTCCAACTATTTGGGGGAATGGTCTCTGGAGACTTTTGGTATGTGTTACTTCAGCGTTCAGTTGGAAGAAATGTGAGAAGAATATGTGGTACGTGAGATGATATTGCTTATCGACATCTTCTATATGATTTATAATAAAGTGCTTCCGGTTAGTGCTTCATGTACACAATGTAATGATGATTCCAATGAGATCGCAACCATTAGGGGAGAGATATGTGTACATCAAGGTCACACAACATATTCACATGATCGAGCTTAATCAATTATTCCGGAGTTGACATCCGCAGAGGAGATCAGTGATTCAACTAGTTACTGTGATGTCGTTGTCTCTACTTTGGTTGGGTACGTGTGTACATTATGGGCTGATTGGTTATATGGGAGATAACTGGAACACACTTGGTAAAATGAAGATGTTGATGTAGTGTTCCCCAGAATTGACAACCGCTTAAACTCGAAGAGTAATGTGTACATCGGGGACGCACAACAGGATCATGTGATCGGGCTTAATCATTTATTATGGGTTTGATAAATGCAAAGATGATCCAAGTTATCTTGTTACTTCGGTGTTCTCGTCTTCTTTGGGGTGTTGAGCTTCATTCAATGAGACTGTTTGCTTCACTTCTTCTTCTTGAGGGAAATTGTCTTATTTCGAGGATTGTCGGTTTGGGGGAAGCTGCCAAAGATTCACTTTTAGAAGACTCAAGTTCTTGCGACAATTCAAGAGCCTCGAATGCTTTGGTGGTGAAAGTTTAAGAGATGATGACTTCTATCTTCTACAATGTGCTACTCGATATCCTTATCTCGGTACTCGTATCATCATCTTCTTAAACTATTTCTCTATCTTTCTAAATATTTTTCAAAAAGCAAAATACAAAATTATAAAACCAACAAAAACAAAATAGAAAAATATAAAATCATCAAAAGCCCATAAAAATTAGAAAATTGAAAAATACCAAAAATATGTTTCCTCTAGACATGTCTTTTGGTATCGATAACATCTACGGTCTTAGAAATGTCATTCAATAATGGCACGGGACTTTAGATAAAGTTCGAGCAGGAGGTGTAAATATTTCTTTCTAAACATGTCTCAAAATTATGGCTTGCAGTTACTTCAGACTGTGACCCGTGCTTAAACAATGGTTTGCTATTATTTCTGATAGCAACCCGCTCTTCAAGAAAGGAAAGTGTTGTGCTAAACCAATTTTCATATATTTCGTGCACTTATCCTAAAAACAAACAAGGAAAGCATGTCGTCAAAAAGACTGTTGTTCCTACACAAATGTTTTTCCGTCTAAAATTCTTCAGAAAAATATTTGGTGTTTTAAAAAATGGTGGTAAATGAGTTGCTTGAAAATTAATCAGATTTAGAGTTTTTTGTAAAAATTGAAAACTCAATCAATGACTTCAGCGCTTTTAAACCTTTTAGAAAATGAGTCATTGATTGAGGGGGAGAATGTTTTCAAATCTATATCATCTAACGGGCCTTCTTAATTATCCTAATATGCTTAATTAAAAATGATGTTAACCTATGTTGAAGGACTAGGTGCCTAGGATAAGATTGTTAGGATTAGATGATTAGAGTTTGATGAACACATTATTCCCATGTCATATATGATCTGATTGATATGTTGAATTGACTTTTATTAGTCGATTGCTGTTTGGGTGATGTCGACCACCATATATCTGTGTGTGTGTTCAGTAACGTATGCAGGTATATTGGTATATAAGAATGTTCCCGATCCGGATCCCACAATTGAAGATGATTAAGGGTAACTATATCTTGGGTCGACAAATGAAGAAACGGAGCTTAATTTGACTTCTATGGAGAGTTGGCATGAAATGCAACGTAAAGGGGTCTCACTGCATCAGCAGATGGTTTTCTTCATCATCAAATGAAGAAACGAAGCTTAATTGGACCTCAGTTGGCATAAAAAAATGCAACGTATGAAGTCTTACTGCATCTGCAGATGGTTTTCTTCTAGCCCTACAGCAACAACAGAAGCAGCTTCTACACCACCTAACGTATCTTTGTGCAGGGATAATAGTGATGATACCATTTTTCTAAAACTTTGAAAAATATTGTTTTTGAAAATGGAAAAATATTGTTTTGAAAATAAATCGGATTCAAAGTTTTGAAATCAATCGGACTTTATTTTGTCAAATCTTAAGTGATTTCAAATTAAATATTTTCAAACGATATTTCATCTATCAAGTACGTTTGTACAAAATATGTGGTGATCTAAAGATTTAATGTTATGTCATGGTATGATTTTCTTTAAAACTCAAAGATCTTACAAAATGAAATTTTTTCTGTTCTTGTTTGATTGTGAAATTATTTTATTTTAATTAAAGATCTCTTAAAAAACTATCATACCTGACACTAACAATCTTTAATGTCTTAAAATGGTCCTTATCTGTCATCTTTCAAAATTAAATCTTGCCACGTCTTTCCCTTAAAATTTTCTAAATGATTTAAATCTTTTGGGATCACAAATCTCAAATGATTTGAAAATTTTGATCTGGGGAGAGATCGTGATTTAAATCTCAAAACTGTTTTAATAGAATCGGTTTTAGTCCTTTATAGGCACTCCTGCCTCCATGTGCCAAACGACTTCAAATACACAATGCACATGTTGAAGAGGAGGATTTATCCAAAAACAAGATGAGTATTTAAACCTGGCCGCATTTTCTCCCATGTTTTCTAAACCTTATTAAATCACTTGGGGATCCAAAATCTCAAAGGGTTTGATATTTTTGATCGGGGGAGAATTTGTGATTTAATTGAGAAATCTGATAAAAGATGATCGTTTTGATTCAAAGTGCAAGTTCTCTCTATTATGTGCCAAACTCTTTCGTATATCGATGCACATATTGAGGGGGAGCGAATGGTTTCTTAATGGCTTTTGTGTTTGTGGTTGTGCTTAAAAAAGAACTCTTTCCTCTATGTGATAAACTGATTTTAAATATCCTATGCACATATTGAGGGGGAGAATTTTACTAAGAAAATCAAATGGCTTTTTCGTACGAAATTGTGATCAAAGAAAATATTTCAAAGTCTTAATTTGATATATCGATGCACATATTGAGGGGGAGCAAATGGTTTCTTAATGGCTTTTGTGTTCGTGGTTGTGCTTCAAAAAGAACTCTTTCCTCTATGTGATAAACTGATTTTAAATATCCTATGAACATATTGAGGGGGAGAATTTACCAAGAAAATCAAATGGCTTTTTCGAACGAAATTGTGATCAAAGAAAATATTTCAAAGTCCTCTTGCCTCCATGTCCTAAACAATTTCTAAATCATATGCACATGTTGAGGGGGAGGTTTTCTAAATGATCAAAACTATTAAGGTACAAAATGCTTTGATCACATATCACAAGTACCTTGATTGTTTTTCCAAATGATTTGTTAATTGGTTTCAAGGAAGAATGAACCGTACCAAAAGACCGACCATGTTACTTTATGTATGGATTTATAAGGATGGTGTGGTTAGGTATTAGTTCCCACGATCCGGCAGAACCGGAGGGATCTACCCAGGGACAATCCACTAGATAGTGTAGAGTCCTTAGGTATATTGAAAAAAAGAGAAAAGTGAGAAATGGGAAGAGTGCGGACTGAGACAGAGCTAGTACTGGAATAAACCCAACAAGGTTCTAGTTATGAAGTCTTGATAAGCACTGAAGGGGTTGAAAAATGAAAAAGAAATTAATGTGAAAAGGGTGAAAAGAAATAGCCCTCCAATAATTCAACCTTAGGGCAGAAACCGGGTTCAATACATATTCTACTGGTGGTTACTAAGGTAACACTGGTATTGAAGACAAGACGTCATGGACCCAGTGACGCACTGCACCTAACTTCCCAAGCTACTCAAGTTCCTCTTAAAAGGACTTGTTTCATTCTCACGGGGAACCGACATTATCTATCGACTTTCTCTTAGAGATTGTTGATATTGAAGAAGGAGACCCTCTCCCTAGTCTCCGGCATAGGAACCAAATGTGCACAATTGAGTCTAGAGCCAAGAGATCATCCACAATATCTCATTAGGATACACTATTCTTGAAGACTTGCTGTTTCACACAATGTGGAAAGTAAGAATATATTAAGATTCCTACGCATTATCCTTGTGGTATTGCTAGAACATCCAAGTGATATGAAAATATTCATGATGCAGATAGAAATCCTTCTAGAGCCAACATCAAACAAGCTCTTGGTTGGTGACATGTGAGATCTTTTCTAAAGATCAAGCTTGTGACAACTGGATAGAAACAATGGGGAGATTCATTCTTGAATCTACCTTGGTCCAGGAATGGAATTGACGAATACTTTTGGAAAAACCGTTCGATGTGCAAATATTCTTTTCTCTAGCACATCGAATGTGTATTCATGTTTTCAAATTCAAAAAGTATCTCTGATTGAAAAAAATACTTTTGGAAAAACCGTTCGATGTGCGAATCTCTTCTTTTATCTAGCACATCGAATGTGTACTCATTTCAAATATAAAAAGTATTTATGATTGAAAATTGATCTTTCTCATAAAACCTTCGTTGTATTGCAAAACTCTTTCTTCTAAGCAATACGCGATTGTTTTTCAATTCATTTTTCATCAATCAGTGAATCTCAATTCGTTGGTTCACTCACTCAGTGTTGTCTTCTTTGAGACGTTCCGGTTTGAGAACGGCTAGAACAGCTGCGAAACCCTGTCAAGGAGATTCTTTGGAATTATACCTGATCACAGGCAGTACTTGTACTGATCAACGGGGAACCGTGGGCCGTGTACCTCAATTCAACAAAAGTGATCAAAGACACTTTCATGTGTTTTATTGCTAACTGTTGTATGCAGGTACATTTGGACGGTTGCAACTGATCATAATTGAGGAGTCAATCCAAAGCCGCATGCTCACAGCATCCACACTTAATTAAAGAAATCATGTCAAGTGCCTATCTACATAACCTGGCTATGATATTTCATACTATGCTTCTGCTACACTGCTGCAAATATCATGAACCAGTAAAGCTTCCGCTACTCTGATGAAAAGATTTCATGATTCAAAAGTGTGAGCATGTCGGTTCGAAAGTCACAACTTCACATGAAGGCAACACAACTATGGATGATCCAGAGAGATTTTCTGTGGCTGATGATCTCAATGAAAGCTCGAAGATCATCATGATGTGGATCAGTTCAAAGACCTCCACTGAAAGTACAAAATAATCGGACAATGAAGAGTCACTACAAAAGCACAGAGATTGTGGAATTGAAGAATTGAAGTCTACGAGCTCAAGAACAAAGTCAAGAATAGAATGCTAGGATTCAAAATGTAAATCATGGGGTGACCTCCCTTAGGGGGAGATTGTTAGGAATTAGAAATTCCATAAGTGAAGAGTCGGTCACCCCAAATATTATCTAGCATAAGTTAGCTCGTAGACTTGTAGTTCATTACATTATTTATTAGTTAGTTAGTTAGTTTAGAGCAACACCGTGGAGGATGGAAGTCTTTACCCAATGTATGCCTGATCCACAGCCCGTAGGTGGCGTTATATGTAAAAACTATAAATAGCCCTCTCCTCATGTGGAGAGGGTTGGTGCTTTCATTTCTTTTAATCATACAACTTCTTTTTCTCTCATCTATTTCTCTCTCTAGAAAGTATCCCACCCATCTCTCTCTCTAAAATCTTCTTGTTTGATTCAATCCTCATACATGTTCTTTGATTAAAACAATAACCAATATCCTACAAAAGAAGATTATAACAACTAAATACTTTGATCCTCTATGGATCTATAATAAATCACTATAGAATGTTTTCAAGAACACATAGCCGCATGTTTCTTTTATACTATAAGAAACCCTAATACAGCTGTTTATAAAACGTGTAGAAGATATGCATTATCTCTTCCTAATATAACTCATGCATATCCTAACTAATTACTAATAATACGGATACTATTATCCGCAGAAACAATACTATCAGCAATAACTGCACTAACAGCAGTAACTGCACTAATATCAGAAACGATAAAACTAACAGCAGGAACCTTATCAGTAGGAACCGCTCTATACTATTACATTAATTTTAAATAATTCCTAACAGCGTTCATGATTACTTTTGTTAGTATAATTATGCTTACATGTTAAGACATAATTATAAAGTCCTTGAATTAATCAATGACTTATAACATAAAGTATATATAGTATAAATTGTTATGTCTTCTAGTTAACACATAAACATATGGCCATTGAATTATTCAAAGACTTATAATGTATTATTGAAATGTTTTGTTTTCTTATAAACACATGAACATATAATTCTTGAACAGTTCTATCTTCTTGTGAACATAAGGTTCTTGTATTGTTCAATGAATATACATTATTGCATGCACTTGATTCGTAAATACTTAATAGCAATTTGGCTTGACCCAATTGACAAGTATTTGGTCCAAAGAAAATTAAGTTATCTATGAAATTCTGATATAGTTTCACAATTCTATTACTCATAGAATACCACTTCATTATGGTATGTCTAATGTGATGAAACAAACCTTATTCATATTGTTTGGTTCATGATAGCTTTAATTGCTCTACCTCCAAAACATATCAAGGTTAGAAAATTGCGTATGTCATGGATACACACAATATAGTTCAAACCTAGAAGGTATTCAAGACAACCCATAACTGAAAACCCTAATTCATTATGGATTTTAGGTTTTCCACTCAAACTAATCGACTCCTAAATCCTTTTAGATTTTTAATTTTTCTGTACTTCCTAGCATGAAGATTGTAGTTTTGGTGTTCTTCCTAGCTTGACGAAACACAAAACTGTTGTTAGATTTTTGGTTAAAGAGTGATATGAAATTAGAGTTTTCCTACAAACTCTAATTAGAGTTGTTGGAAAGAATTCCATTATGTCTTGATTTAAGTTCTGAATTTTTAAAATCTTATGAAGCATTTTATTAACAAATCTTGAAATGAGAACTTAAAATGTATTTTGTAGTTCCCAATAAAGAACAATTTATTGTTGCTTAAATACTTAGTATTTAGAGAAATGTCTCTACTTACAAAAGTAAGTGGGAGCATATACAAATCTCAAAGTTTTTGAGAACAAAATACTTAACCTTCTAAAATCCACTTTATGTCATACTAAGGTTAAATGTCGACCAAAGTATAATGATTACTCTCATTTATAAATCTGAATGGATGCCTCATCACTTGAGTGATATTTTGTATCAATGCTGAGGGATATAAGTTAGAAGATTATTGTAAATCAGCTAACTACTAAAATATATTATCGCATCTTGAATCTGATAAGTTTTTAGAACTATGAATGATAAGATGCAGTCCTTAAAAGGCAAATCAAGTTTTGTGATTGATTGTTATTTCGCCTAACAGTTAACCTATGAGGTTGGAATGAGTTTCTTTTGAAGAAAGACTCACAAGGACAAAATTGTATATATATTAATGCATGACATTTAATAAGAAGTTTTTAATCATACTTAAGCAATTGACTGTGATTAGATTTTCTTATATATGCATGTATTAATTATATAAAGATAATTAATTGTCATATATGTTTCCTTGTATGAGAAATATGGCAATTAGATTTTATAATTTTTTTTTTATGATTACCTTTTGCGAGGACGGTGTGTAATCAAAATGGTTATGAATCTATATTATCTTTATGTGGTATACAAAATTTAAGCAATCAAAGTTTTGGATTGGATCATGCATCTAGGAGCTGAAATCTTAAATTTAATTACAATATGATTCTGATTAAATTAAGATAACTCTTGAGTACATCTGACATTGAGTGGGAACAATGTGGTTTTCCTTAAAATTTATATGTCAAAGATATCATTCCAATTAAAATAGATATTGATCCTTAAGCTTGGAATAAAACTTCACTTGGAATTTAGGGTATAAAACAAACAACCTCGGAATAAATGTTTATCTGGAATAAACAAATGCGGAAACTTAAGTCTAACACAAATGGAATATATCATTAAAGCAAGTCTTAATTGGTATATTTCACTTGGAGTAATTTATTACATGGATAGAAAACTTATGTTTTTAACTAAAGATTTATCATGTAGTTTTTAACTAGGGATTTATCATGTATATATTATATTGTGTATATGACTAGTTGTTGCTTTTGTACAAGAACAAGATGAGCTGACAACAACAATACCTAATTGAGAGTGTTTAGATTATTGTTAATACAGATGTTTACGAACTATAAAGCATATTATTGTATAAGTACAATGATGCTAGAGGATAATTGATACTAGTTGTAATAGGATTTTATCTTTTATGATAAATCTGCTAACTAGTTATGCTCAACATAAAGCATTGTTGCATTACACATTAAGGAATGCGAATACTTTACACTTTAGAAACTGTAAAGATGACTGTCAGTATGTCGTTGATTTCTAATACCTCATGCAAGGTAGGGAAACATCTTCATACTATAACTCTTGCAATAGTATGAGTATATGAGATAAGACACTCATTTTATATTTCAAATCCATCACTATATGTGAAACTTGAAACAAGTATTCGGAAAGTTTACTCAGATGACTATTTAGTTTTTCTTTTAAAGAAAGGTTGAGAATGTTGGAAACATTAGGCTTCAACTTACTAAATTAGTTTCATGCATATCTGTTTTAGTATTTGGATAATTGGGATTGAAAGAGATTTTTTACTTTATGATGAATACAAATACTTAGTATTTGTTATTCATTTATAAAATAATTGTTATCTTATATTTGCATGTGTAATCCTTGAATGATTTTATTGTTCTAAATATGTCCATTGTCGGTTAACAATATGGTAATATTGTTATGTAAGGCAAATGTGAGTGTTGGTTATATTCTAACGAGAATGTGGATTGTTCCTGCCGAACTCATATGTATTCACTAGAGATGCATATTGGATACCCCAACTTTCAAACATTTACTTTTGGATCCTTGTAATAAGTAAAATATTAAAAATGGTTTGTTAAAGTCGTCCTTAGACTTGAGATAGAAGAAAGTTCTGTTATGTGTGGATATCACCTTTTGTAAGTATACACAAAACGCTATCTGAATAAGGTAGTTATAAAGGCTATATTTCGGAGTGATGTTGTTAGGATCGTATGTTTGGTTGATATGGTGAATCGGGAGGTCGAGGAAGATGAAAGAACATCATCTTCATGTTAGAGAGAGAAAGTAGAGAGAGAAGGGAGAATACTAGGTGTTTTATTTATGAAAGATGAAATTACACTAATGAGACTCACCCCTCCATGGAAGTATGGAGGGGTATTTATACCCAAACACTTACATCTATCACTAAATGACATAACAAGCCCTTGTGTTTAAGGTAACAGAGATAGAAAATGTAATCCCGTCAATGTCGTTCCATTTACGAGTTAGGAGTGATTCCAACAATCTTTCCCCAATGGGACGACATAAGGGATTACTTACAACATTTACTACAGATATAGAAAACAAATAAAGAAAGGTCTTCATAAGCTCTTCAAGTGCTGAGGATAATGAAAGTTTACGCTCTTTGTCTTCTTCTTGTACCTCGACTTGAGAACTGTCTTCTTTACTGGTAGGCAAATGATGTAATATGCAAGAATTGGATTAACTTCCCCCCAATTCATGCCGCATGTCTTTAGCAGCTTCTCCGTACACTCCTTTTTGGCAAAGTTTCTGAATCAGCTTCCCCCCAAACTGACAACCGTCTTCAGCAGATTCGAAACTTTGATGTAGTGAACATTTCCTCTATGTTTTGAAATTTTCAGTACGCAGCGGAATTTGTAGATGAGCAGTAAACCACACAAGGTAAATCTGACTTGTTGCGGAAAATCCGTTCGGGGGTAACATGCAAGAAATCAACAAGATCTTTTCACGTATGTAGATGCTTCACACCAAACAAACCACGAAAGACGAAATGAAATGACTTCCCCCTGAATGTTGCGGTCTATCGGAATAATAATCACTTGTGAGTATCCAGTTACTCGATAAACTGACCATGTGTGAGGCATTGATCAGTCGTTTTTAGTACATATAATTTTTACCGGAAGTACGGAACTCTCGGGTCGTTCTCCCAACGAGGGTGAAATGGATGATCGATTCGTAGTTTAAAAGTTACGGTGGTTTGAATGAATAAAGGGAATTTGGGTTTTTGGTTCTTAAAGAAAACGTAAATTAGAAAGCAAATAAAAAGCATATAAAACAAGAAAGCTAAACACAAATAAGCAATTACGCAAATTTAACTAAAAACGTTTAAGTTTGTAGGTTTTAGATTAAAATAATAATAGTTAAAGCAAAAACAATAATAAAACTAGTAGAAAGTAAATAAACTAAAGTTAACGATAAAAGATAACAACTAAAAGTAACGAACTAAAATATGCTAAGCAAGCGAATAAGAAATATATGATGAAAAGATATACTTGTTAAGCAAATTATCAAGATCCTTAAGTGTGGTTTATTATTTCAATTAAGTCCTTTATTGATGAATTAATATCTTTTACAAATAATTATTTTGTCACAATAATTTTTCATAAAAAGATATCAATATCTAGATTAAAACCCAACTATTTTCACGGCTTTTGCCCGCTTAAACAACCAAAATTTCAATCTAAGTAACTTAAAATTACTAACCAATATATTTTCTAACTTTTATAAAACCACACCTAATTCACGGAATAATCTACTCAACAAGTATATAAAAAGTTTACTCACTAAACATAGCAAACCAACACATAGCAATTAATTCAATAAAAATAAACATAACTACTAAACTAAAATTAATAACTGGTAAAGATTCAAAAAGTAAAGAAAGTAGAACCCGGGTGACAAAACGAGAGGAATAAAACCACCCGATCAAATAAGCACAAATTAACACAAAAGTTTACAACTTTATTAATCTTATCCACTAATTAGTAAGTAAAGTTTAAAACTTTATTCACCAACGAGCTTAAAAATTACTAAAGTTTCAAACTTTATGTATTAAAAATGCTTAAAGACCCTTAAGCTCCGGCCTTAGCGGTAGAGATGGGATTACACAAACAAAATCAAAACTTTAAGGGTAAGCACAATTATATAAATATAAACTTTTTATATAAAGAAAAAACTTAAATAATAGATAAAAATAACCTTAATAAATCAAATCTTAACCACCAAACTCTCTCAAGGAGATATGTTTCCACAAAAACTAATTTGGATAGTAAGGTTAAGATTTAAAATAAAAGATTTTTTTTTTTTTTTTTTTTTTTTTTTTTTTAATAAAGGAAAGGAAATAAATCAAGGAAAAATATTAAATGAACTCCGAAAATTCCAAATATTTTTTAGAAACATAATAAAAGTGATAGAAACTCACAGAAAATTTTTTAGAATTTTTGGAATTAAATAAGTATTTTTTTTCGATTTTAAGGTTTAAAATAGCCAATAAATCTAAATAAATAGTAAACTCGTTCAAAAAAATATGAAAAATTCACACTATCTTAAGAAAACTATGAAAAGCTACCAGAAAATCTAAAAATATTTTTTTTACGTCTTTTACTATTTTTTAAAAATAAAATACGAAACAGATTTTTTAGAGAAAAAGGACAGAAACAGTTTTTGATTTTTTATAAATACTAAAATAACTCAGAAAAATACGAAAATTGTATGACGAAAATAAAATATATTTTTGGATTTTTTGTAAAAAAGACAAGATTTTTAGAGACTTTTTACTATTTTTAAGCTAAATAAATCAATAAAAAAGGAAAACTTTAATAAAAATAAACAATAAAAACTAAACTTTTATAAAAATATAAATATGATATGTTGAGCGTGTGCACGGAGCGTATAAAATACACTCACACAATCTTACTATAACTCAACTCTTCATGGAATATTTTTATAAAAAGTTTTATAAAAATAAAATGAAATAAAAAAGATTAAGAGATGAGAAAATAAAATAGATGCAAAGATAATAAATAAAATTAACTAACTTGCAATAAATAAATAAGACTTTAATAAAACTAAATAAAAAATACAAGAGTTTTGGTAAGAAAAATAATAAAAGAGATGATAAAATGAGGTGAGGGAGGTGGGTATTTATAATCCCCCAAGTTACACTTTGGCCCCTACTAGGGTTTTACAAACTTTCATAAAAGTCCCTAAACTATTAAACTTGGTACAAAAAATCCTATTAAAAACTTGGTCTCCACGTTTAATATTTGAAGGCTTTGTAGCAGATTTCATATTTGCATTTGGATTTTGATTGGGCTTCGTGGACCTGTTGGGCCTCTGCGTTGGGCTTGGGACATTGGCAGCTGGGCTTGACAGCAGTTGGTGGAGATTGGGCGCAGCTTGATATCAAAAAAATATGTACATAGTTATGCTTTTAGAGGGATTTGAACCCTTGACCTCTTGCTTGAAAAACATGTCTCCACCTACTAGACCAAGAGTCTTTTTGTGTTAAGTATTGCATTTAATTTTCTTTTAAGCTCCTTTTCTTGCTGATTGATGAGTGTGTAAATACTCATCATTTTTAGTCAAATCTGAACTGCAAAACGTCTAAAAATGCTCAGAAATGCATCAAAACACTGAAAATATTCCAAAATTGCATTTTATATGTTTCAGATGCAAAATGTTTAAAATCAGATGAAAAATAAGCAAAGTTTGCATAATTGGCAGTTTCAGTCCCCCAAGTTTCTCAAATTGTCAAAAATAGTCCCTGAGTCAAAATTTCAAAAGAAAAATCACCAAAGGTCCTTTTAAAATCATAAGTTGTCAAATTTAGTCCTTTGGTGAAAAATGTCAAAAGTTTGAGAAAATTACAAGTTTGGTCCTCCAACTTTGAAATTTGGCAGAAATGGCCCCTGGAAAATTGCAAAATGGCATGTTTGGTCCTTATACTTTTTGAGAGTGTCACTTTTAGTCCTTAGAGCAGCTTTGATGAAATGGCAGTAATAGTCCCTCAATTATCAGAATTTACACAAAGGCCCCTTGGATTATTAACCCCCCTTTATCTCATTTTGGCCTGGTCATAAACATTTTGGCCCCCTGTCATATGCAATTTTGGACCCTTTGATTATTAATACCCACCGGTCAAACCTTGGTCAAAAAATCCCAACCCGCCAAAGTCTCACCCTCCCACCTGCTAACCTGCAACAAGCCAACTCCCATTCCCCCCTCCTCAACTCCACTCAAACTTGTTCCCCCCACCTTAGCTAACCTCCAATATGCATTTAATGCATATTCCCCCCCCCCCCCTCACTCAACCCCATTTGGCAGATAAGCAATTTGGCGCCAAAAATCCATTTAAACGGCTAGGATCATTTTGAGCCATCCAATGGCTGAGGATTGATGGGAACTATTCAGAAGAGAGAGAAATGGAGTTTGGATTATAAAAGAAAGAAGAAGGAAGAGTAGAAGGAGAGTGGAGTAGTTTTTAAGTTCTATTAATGTCGTTTTATTCTTAAAGTTTTTAATTAAGTGTAATATTTGTAATCTCTTGTTGTTTTGTATCAAACTCATGATAAATCATCAATATAATCTATATTAAGCTTCACTTTCAAAGTTTACATCAACTTCATACTATTGAGTCCACTGTTGAAAATTTCCAATTCAAAACCTTAAGTACAAGCTCTTAATAACTTGATTTCTCACTCAAACAAGCTTGTATAAGCTAATGATAGGTTTGTAAAAGCTCACATTTAAGTTTCAATTCATTTTGGTACTTGGTCAACAAAAGTCAAACGGGGGCAAATATGATGCAGATTTGGTCAATGGGTGAAGCAGCCATGGAATTGGGTTGATATTGAGCTAGGGTAGGGGTTTGGATAGGTTAGAGGTACTTTGGTTCATTGATTCAAGCCATAGTGGCTAAGGACACTTTGTAAGTTTGTTTCAAGTTGTTTTGCTAAATCTGTATTTGTAGTTATAATAAGCATCAAACCAGTTTAAGTAGCTGTATTTAGAATATATTAACTTAGTTTGATCATTTATTTTAGCTATTTAAGTGTTCATCTTAGTATTGATTACAAAACAGTCATTAAAGAGGTGTTTGGAATTGCTGATATAAATGTGTTAATGGCTTATTCAGTTAGAAACTTTGGTTGTTTGTTACTTGTTTAGTTCTAATAGACTCATATTGGTCATAGTTTGGTGCTTGCACACTCTAAAAGTCAAAAATCATATCTATCTGTCTTATAGGTTTCACTGTTGAGTTTTTTGAGAATCAAAGTTTTATTTTGTGTTCAAAGTTCTTAGATAAAGCTTGTGTTAACTTCATTTCATCATAAATAACCAATATCAGTCCTCAAATCAAGTTCAAACTTCATACAAGTCAACTATACTCAACTGCTTCAAAAGTCAATTTGGCAAAAATCAGTTTTAAGCCTAAATGGAAGGAATTTTCTTGGCTTCATTTTTAAGCCAAATTTAGTGAGATTTGTTGTTTTAGAAACTTCATCTGTTTTTTTTACTTATCAGCATTTTTGTGGAATTTTGCAATTTTGTTAAAGCTCCAAACAAGCTCCTCTTTTAAGTGTCAAGTGCCCTGCTCCAAAAGCTCAGCAACAACTGAGTTTTCTCAGATTGTGCAGCCTATGCACAGAGCTCATAAGAGCTGGTCTAGGTCTGATTTTTGGTCTAGACACTCTCACCCAGGTCTTCATTAAGTTCCAATTTGTGTTTTTCATTTTGAGCTTATTATAAAGCTTGTGCATAAGCTCAAAGTAGCTACCCAGAAATCTGTTTTAGCTATAAATCTCAAAACTCCAAATCTATTAATCTTGCAATTCAGTAGCTATGGCCTGTTGTTTTTAGTTGCATTTGAGTTATTGTAGCATAGTTTGGCTTCTGTAAACAGTTGGTGCTTGTTGGTCTTCATTTAGCTTATTCAAGTGCTTATTTTCAAGCACTTGACAGATCAGTTCCATAATCTTACACACAAGCCCTTGTTTTTCTATTTTTCCTAGCTTCCTAATATTATTTTAGAGTTTTCCTGAAATTTTCAGATTTTTCCAAGTTGATTTGCCATTTTTCTTAATTTTAATTAGTTTTCAAGCATTTTTAAATAGCATTTAATACAAAAAATTAAGAAAAGGTTCAAAAAAATAATTTTTCATTTTTCTTAAGTTTAGATAAATATAAAAAGACAAAAAAATATTTTTCTAGATTTTTCTTAGTTAAATTTGTATTTTTAAGCCTTTTAATTAGTTTTTAATAGTTTTTAATTCATAAAAAATAGAAAAATAATCAGAAAAATACAAAAATAGTTTTGAAAATTCTATTTTGTTATTTTAGATTTTTCTAAGTCTTAATTTTATTTTTCTAGCTTTATTTCCTAATTTCTTGTATTTTAGGTAATTATTTAATAGTTAAAAATAGTTTTTAATTAATAATAATTAATTAATTAGTTATAAAAATAATTTTCTTTTTCTAAATATTTTCTTTTATCATTAGGATTGTAAAAATATCATTTTCATATTTTTAGGGTTAATATTGATTTAGTTTCACGTTTTTATTTGTACGTCGCGTAGTTTCTAAATTAAGTTTTATAAAAACATAAAAACAAAAACATCATTTTACAAATAGTGATAGCTTTTATTTAATAGTTTTTATCTTTTTAAATCTCCTTTAATTTGCATTTAAGCCGTTGTAATTTGTTGGCTTTTGTTGTAGTTATAATCATAAACAAATCCCTTTTTCGTTCAAATTTCTCGGTCACTTTACGTTTTGTAATCCATTGCATAGCTCGCTGGGACATAACGACCCGGGGAGACCCTATACTCCTCAGATCTTCATTGCATTCGTGCTTGAGCTGTTTTAAGCTGATTACGGTCTGCCATTCACAAGTGGCAGGCTTGAGTGATTTAGCTTGACTGTTTGGCACGCATCAAATTTTTGGCGCCGCTGCCGGGGAGCTGTGCTAATTGTCTTACGTTTAGCAGATTAGTTGTTTGAATACTCACTCTTTGTTTATATCATCCATCCATCTATCTATATATATCCATATTTTTATAAAAAAATCCAAAAACCCAAAAACATCCAAAAACGTATAAAACACAAAAATATTTTTCTTTTGTTTCTATATATGTATCAAATCTAAAAAAATACAAAAAGATTTGTCGTTTTCTTAATAATAACAACATAAAATCTTACCACCGCAAACCAAGGCAGTGCACTACCTAACTGGGGGTGCGACCATAATAAGTTCCCGAACTAAAGATTTAAAACTTGCCTTTGTGTCCTTGTGATTGGTGTACCTTTTTCAAAGAAGCCATTCACATTGTGATTATTGGTTAAGTTCACTGTTGTTTTGCCTCGATTTTGTGTTAATTGATTTTGTTGTGATATCTCCGTTTCAGAACCAGAAAACCCATAAAGATTCCTCTCACCCCATTTTTATAAAACGTCTTCATAATTCCCATTTCACTCCTTAACTCTGAGTTTTCTTAGAGTTAACTCTAGTGTATGCGCACTCGCTCTTCTAGATCTGTGAGCCCATTTCGTGAGCTTGTCAAGATTCCGAGAAGGCGTGTTCATAGACTTTCTGCACCATCAGTCGGATCTGAGATCCGTACTGTTCGCACTACTTCCGTTATCATGGCGGACGAAATTCCTATGTGCGAGCTTCTCCAGGCACCCATCGACGGGTATGGAGATGCTATTGTTGTACCAGCCATCGTGGCTGAAAATTTTGAACTCAAGACCGGGTTACTGAATCTTGTAACCTCAAATCAGTTCTACGGTTTTGAGCGGGATGATCCTCATGCTCATATTCGATGGTTTAACAAGATTGCATCTACCATCAAGTATAAGAATGCCCCTACTGATGCTGTTAAGCTTCTTCTGTTCCCATTTTCTCTTGAGGGGCAAGCCCGGATTTGGCTTGAAAAACAACCCCCTCAGTCTATTGAGACATGGGAAGATCTGGTGAAGAAATTTGTGAATGAATTTTATCCACCTTCCAAAACCACGAGTCTTAAAAATGAAATCATCAAGTTCACTCAGAAGTTTGATGAACCCTTCAGTGAATCGTGGGATCGTTTCAAGGAATTGCTTCGCAAATGTCCTCACCACGGTTTCTCCGAGTTGATGCAACTCGATACTTTCTACAATGGAGTGAGTCAATCTGATCAAGATTCTCTCAATTCCTCCGCGGGAGGAAATTTCCTAAGCAAAACTGTTGTTGGATCGATATACTTTAATCAAACTAACTTAACTAGCTTGTTAAGGTTTAATAACCTCGGATAAATCCTAAGTTATTAACAAAGAAACACTGAACAATCTTTATTAAGTACGCGGAATTTACTTAACAAAGCTAAGAAGAATAACTTTATTATAAACTCTAAATCTGCTTATTATGCAGATACTCTAATATAACTCTAAGATAATCAAACTTTTCTCTAAACTCTAATTCGTAAACTCTAAAACTCTTTTTCTGAAATCGTACATCTAATGCCAATCTAGGAGTCCTTTTATAGGCTCAAGGATATCCTAGTCGGTTTACAATTGATAACCTTGTACGACAAGTAATCTAAACATGGAATACAATACATTCCATAAACGAATATAACAGTTTGTTTGTTCTAGCAGTACTTTGACTTCCTCTTGCAGTACTTTGACTTTGTCTTTAGCAGTACTTTGACTATTTGACTTCTTTCAGTACTTTGCAGCTTACAGTACTTTCATATCCCAACAATCCTCCCCTAACTTGAATTCTACTTGCTTGACTTCAAGTTCCTTTGTGAATATATCTTTAACAGCTTCATCTTTAAAACGGATTGTTTCTTAGTCTTTAAATTGTATCTCTGTAATACCTGTGCTTAGTCAAAGTATCTTCTTAGAATTGTTTTCTTCACAGCAGCATCCAGCAATCTCCATCTTTTCAGCAACACAACAACATATGACAATTTGTACTTTTAATTTATTTTAAGTTGCATACTATTCTCATCACTTTCAAGTGAATCATTGAAAATTTAATGGATTTAGAACTCTTTACCAAAGCCATTATCTTTGGAGTAGCCAAATGTTTTGGTGTGTAAGACCATGGTACATTGATAACCATATGATTTTTAGCAAATCATCAGCTATCAACAGATTTGTTTAGTCTTTACCAAAAGTTGTACCCTTCTGGACTAGTTAGTTCTTTTATCTAATGGTGAACTAATTACCAATAATGGTTTTTCCACTGCCTTTACCACAAGCCATTTTCTTGTGGGCTAGCCAACTCTTCACATTTACTGATATGGTGAATTGATGACCATCCAACTTATTAGCAAGTTGTCAACTAAAAACGGATTTGATATATCTTTACCAGAGCCGTTTGCTCATGGATTAGTCAATCCTTTTGTAACCATGGTGGATTGATAACCTATTGATGTTATCATCACAAAAACCATGCAACCTTTATTTTAAAATATTTATTACTTAGCAAAAAGGTTTCTTCTAAAAGTTGTTTTAACTGGTTTAATATAGCAAACAGTACTTTGATGAAAGTACTGTCTGATAAGCAGTACTTTGAATAAAAGTACTGATATATCAAAAAGTATTTATTCAAATAAAATTCATACCAGTTATAGATCATTCTCAGCAATAGTAGTCCAGTTTATAAACAGATTGATCACCATGCAAGTAGTTTCATTATCCTCTTCTACTTCCAATCCATGCTCAAGCATCCTTCTCATGAGCTCAACTGTAAGAGGATATCTTCTTTCTGCAAACATGTGAATCATTGTTCCATTCTCTAGCTCCAAAACATGAACTCCAGATTCTTTAAAGAATCTCCAGCAAACTATTTCCCAGTTTTCTTGATTCTTCCAGATATCATCAATACTTTCTTCTTCAGTTTCCCACATAGTTACAAGATCACCATGTAAAATCAATCCAATACCTTCTAATGAATGATCTTCAAAATAAGCCTTCACAACTTGATATAAGTAGAATAGGTCTACTCTATCAATAACATGCAGCAAATCCCATAACCTTTTGAAAACCTTAAAACTTTCATCTTCCTTATGAAAAACCATGTACTCTTCATTCTTAGTTTTCACAACTTTAAAAGCACTGATCTTTGATCTGTTCATCTTCAAATCATCATCTTCCTTGGTATAATCAAAATCTACCACTCTGAGATAATTCTTCAATTCATCACTAGTCTCAGATCTTAATTCAACCTTCTCTTTCTTTGAAAATTTAACATCTGTAGCTTCAGTTTTTCTTTTCCTCTTTAAGCTTTCCTTCCTTTCAGCTTCAGTCCAATAAGTTTCTTCTCTGAAGTCTTTAATATCAGCAACACTCTTCTTATAAGCTTCAGTTTCAGCCTCATAAAGTCTTTTCATATCAACATAGTTTAGCTTCTGAAGTCCTTTATATCCTCTGACTTTTAAATATGCCATCATTGCATTCCTTTCCTTAGCTAAATTAGGTCTTCTTGACATAAATCTAACAGGTGTAGGAGATTGTAAAGGTTCAGTAGTTTCAGCATCTAACTCATCTTGCACCTTTTGAGCTGCTTCTCTGTCTTTAGCTTCTTGAGCTTGCTGTTCTTCTCTATCTTTAGCATTTAATTCCTCTTGAACTTTTCTAGCTGCAGCTTCATTCCTTGCAACTTCAAATGCTCTAAGTTCTGCCAAAGTGAGCTTCTTTTTCTTAGTCTCAACCAGAATACTTTTTCCCTTGTCTTTTGGATCAATTGCAGGTTGATCAATTCCTGGTTGTTCTTCTTCTTGTACTTCTCTAATAGTAACTCCTCCTCTTGGTTGTGACAAATCAAATAATGTAGCAATTAATTCATCATCACTAGCTGAATGAATAGGTATGTAAGTAGCTTCCTCCTCTTCTTCTCTAACAAATGTAGAAGGACCAGCTTCTTCTTCAAAATTCAAAACCCTTGGAGTTATTGGTGTTATAACTTCTGGCCTAGATGTATCATGAAACTCAGTACTTTGATGTTCAGTACTTTGATCATCAGTACCTTGAACATCAGTACCTTGATCTTGAACTTGCACTTCTTCTTCTTGTTCCTCTGAAATAATCTTTTCTGCAGATTCTTTCTTCTTTGTAATATCTTCTTCAGATTCTTTCTTCTTCATAGCATCTTCTTTCAAATTATCCTTTTCTGAATTCCTCCCCAAGTTGACAGAAGATGGTTGAGGAACCTTCTTTCTTTTTAATTCCTTACGAAGAGCTTTACGACGTTCATTTTCCTCCTTAACCCATAAGTTGAAACCTTGAATATATGGTTTAACAAAATTTCTCAACCAGAAATAGTTACGCTTTAATTTCCTAATAGTTTTAGCTTGACTCTCAACAGTCTTGTTCAACCTAGCTAGCGCCTTTGTCAAAGCATAGTTATCCATAGTTAAACCTTCACGAGGTATTGTATGAGCATCACCTTGTAGTGGTGAATGAGCCTCTGAAACAGAACGTTGTGGAGATGGAGTAGGTGTTCTCTCAATCTCTACTTGAACCTCAGGACCTGAAGAAATATCACCCTGTAATGATGCAGTACCTTCACGAGAAGCAGTACTTGCAGATGCAGTACTTTGTGAAGCAGTACCTTGATCAGTATCAGTACCTTCAGTTTCTTCATCCTCGCCAGCTGCATCACGAACAGCTTGTACAACTTCCATCATGGATGTTGTTAAAGGAATATCTCCACCTCTGAACAAGTTACTTCTCTTAGCCATGAAAGTATAGATTTTAGCTTGTTGCACAATAACAGGTAGTAAAGCAGCAGGTTTTGGAACATCAGCCAATTGCTTGTTTAAGAAAACCTGTATAAACCTTGGATACATCAACCAAATTGCCCCAGATGATATATGAGAGAGCATTCCATCCAAAATAAGCCGTGAAAAGTTAAACACTCTGTCTGTAGCTAAGCCAACCACTGCAGACGCTATATTGGACCCAAACTGCTCCCAAGAAGTGCTTTTAGAACTTATGCAATGGAGCAAAACATGGATCAAAAACTTCCATTGAGGACAGAATAATGCCTTCTTAAAAGTTTGTTCAGTCAAAGAACCTTCATAACCTAAATTACGAAAAGTATCCCAAATCAGTTGCTTGTCAAATCTAATTGCCCCATCTTCATCACCAAATAATAAATCATCACGAATAGAGGCCTCTGTAATCTTGATAGTCTTTCCAGCAACTGAGGATCTAATATAATATTCATCCTCCTCCATATTTTCTCTAGCATTAGCCCAAAATTCTTGAATCCATGGTTCAATTATATCTGGCTCAACTAAAAGAGCATAACTAATAGGCGCCCCAACTAGATAATCGATGATATCATAGAAAGCCACATTCGCCTCGGTCTTGTCCAAATTAGCCACCATATTGTGCTTCGAAACAGTTAAACGATTCACCATTGTTGAAAGAGTGAGCACAATAGAAAGATTGTATCGAATAATAAAGATGGTAATTGGAAGATAAGTATGGAAAAAATGTGAAGTAATAATATGAGAGGGAAAATCGGAAAGAAGTTATTTATAGGTGAGATTTGAAAAATCACAGCCTAAATAACAAAGTTACTGTTACTACCAATTACCCTTTAATATTACCGTTGGAACAGTACTTTAATACGACAAACAGTACTTTCCACATAAGCAGTACTTTCCCAAGCAGTACTTTCCCAAGCAGTACTTTCAGGAAATACAGTACTTTGCCAAAAACCTTCATATAAACTAAGTATAAACTAACATCCTCCCCTCAAGCAATACACAGGACTATACCTAACATCTTATAGTCCTCCCCTTAAACATAGCTTAGTAGTTAATCATTCCAATGCTCATGACCAAGTGATTGAATCGTGACACATCAAAACCTTTAGTGAGTAAATCAGCTACATTGTCATCTGTGTGAACTTTAACCACATTAATAAGCCTATGCTCATAGCAGTCTCTGATAAAATGATGCCTAATCTGAATATGCTTTGTCTTGGAATGATACACAGGATTCTTCACAATACAAATAGTACTCTCATTATCAATATTGATAGGAGTATTCTTAAAATTGAACCCATAATCCAAGAGTTGATTCTGCATCCACAAAACTTGACCACAACAACTTGCAGCAGCTACATATTCAGCTTCAGTAGATGATGTTGCTGCAATTGTCTGCTTCTTGCATTGCCAGGAGACTAACCTTCTCCCAAGATATTGGCATCCACCAGTTGTGGATCTTCTATCATAATTATCACCTGCATAGTCACTATCTGAAAAAGCTTCTAAGTGAAAAGGTGACTCTTTAGGATACCACAACCCCAACTTAGGTTGTTGTTTCAAATAACAGAAAATTCTCTTGACAGCATTCAGGTGAGAGATCTTTGGTGAGACTTGATATCTTGCACATAGACAAACTGCAAACATGATATCAGGCCTTGATGCAGTGAGATACATAAGAGAGCCAATCATAGATCTGTATAACTTGACTTCAACAGGCTGTCCATCTTCATCTTTACCCAAAGAATTGATAGATTTAATAGGTGTAGTAACAGCCTTCATATCATCAAAATTAAACTTCTTAAGTATATCTGTAACATACTTGGCTTGGCTAATAAAAATCCCTTCCTTGGACTGCTTAACCTGAAGTCCCAAAAAGAATGTTAACTCTCCCATTGAACTCATTTGAAATTCCTTCTGCATCAGCTGCTCAAACTCCTTAACCATGGACTGTTTTGTAGCCCCAAAGATAATATCATCAACATACACTTGAACTAACATGATATCCTTCTTGTCTCTCTTAATAAACAAAGTCTTGTCTATAGCTCCCCTTCTGTATCCATGTTGTAATAAGAAAGTAGAAAGCCTCTCATACCAAGCTCTAGGAGCCTGATGAAGACCATAAAGAGCCTTAACCACCTTATAGACTTTGTTAGGATGCTTAGGATCTTCAAAACCTGGAGGTTGTTTCACATATACCTCTTCTGTAATAGTGCCATAAAGAAAGGCACTCTTAACATCCATCTGATAGACTTGAAAACCCATATAAGAAGCAAAAGCAAGAAAGATTCTAATAGCTTCAATCCTTGCCACAGGAGCAAATACCTCATCATAATCTACCCCTTCCTCCTGTCTATAACCTTGAGCAACTAATCTTGCCTTGTTTTTGATAAGATTGCCTCTTTCATCTCTTTTGACTCTAAAAACCCATCTGGTTCCAATAACTCTCTTCCCATCTGGAAGATCACATAAAACCCAAACCTCTTGAAGTTTAAATTGAAGAAGTTCTTCCTGCATAGCCTCAACCCAGCTTTCTTTAGTCAAAGCTTGAGCAATATTCTTGGGTTCCTCTTGAGAGATGAAACAAGTAAATAAGCAGGTTTGATGGTCCTTATGATTTAGCCTGTTTTGTTTATACACAAAGCTAAGTAAAGCATTGTGAGGTTTTGTAAAACCTTTAGCTTTGTGTCTCGTCATAACTCCAGAAGTAGAAGGACCAATGATTTGATCAGTTGGATGATTCTTATGAATTCGTAAGATTGGAGACTGTGGAACTTCATATGTATCATCTAAGTTAGTATAATCAGCACCTTCATTGGAAGCTGTAAAAATACCTTCATCTTCAAGCTCATCATCAGTTTCTTCTAACCCAGGCATGGTAGGATCATCCAAATCATCTAAAGTACTGTCAACTGGTGCAGCAGTACTTTGGTTGAAAGTACTGTCCAAAGTACTGTAAGAGTACTCTGCAGTCTTGTTCTTCTTCTTTGCCTCTTCATAAGCTCTCCTTTGTTCATCAGTGTAAGAATGTGCTAATACATCTTGAAGAAGCATCTGATTAAGTTCCTCTTGAATAGATTGATCCTCTGCAGATAAAGAGGATTGTGGTGCAACAGTACTTTGTTTTGGAGAATCAGTACGTTGCTTAGGAACATCAGTACTTTGTTTTGGACTCATAGGATCTTTATCAGGAACAGCATTAGGTCTAAGATGAATATCATGAACAACATATTGAATATCTTCTTCATTATGCAAAGGTTGATTTTCTTCTCTAACAGGAACATAATTCATTGAAGGAGATAAAATCTCAAGATCAAACATCCAATCAGGACCTTTTCCTTTCTCATTGTCTTGATCTTCTAAGAACTCAACATGAAGACAATCTTGAATCTTCTTAGTAACTCTGTTGTATACTCTAAAGCCTTTACTGTTAGTGCAACATCCCAATAAGTAGCCTTCTTCAGACTTGCCATCAAATTTCCCTAGATTATCAATGGTATTCAGAATAGTAAGAGGGCATCCAAAAGGCTTCATAAAACGAATGTTGGGTTTATTGCCCATCAGCAATTCATAGGGTGTCTTCATCTGTGGTTTTGTGACAGAAACCCTGTTGAGTACATAGCATGCAGTACTTACAGCTTCTGCCCAAAATTGAATAGGGAGATGAGAATCTGCTAACATGGTCCTTGCTGCTTCAATCAAGGTCCTATTCTTCCTCTCTGCAACACCATTTTGCTGTGGTGTTCTAGCAATACTAAACTCCCTTTTTATGCCTTTATTTGCACAAAAATCATCCATAGGCTTGTTCTTGAATTCAGTTCCATTATCGCATCTAATACCTCTAACCTTGAGTCTTAATTGGTTTTCAAGTGCTATTATAAGAGTTTGAATAGCATCAAAGGTATCATCTTTAAAGCCCAAAAAGAAAACCCAACTGAATCTACTACAATCATCAGTAACAACCAAACAGTACTTCTTCTTATTTAAACTTGCCATAGAGACAGGTCCAAATAAATCCATGTGTAATAGCTCCAATGGTTCTCTAATATTTCTGTCATCAAGCTTCTTGCAGGAAGCTTTGTGTTGTTTACCCTTCTTGCATGCCAAACATGATTGATCATTCCTGTAAGTCTTTGAAGGTAAAACTCTAACTAAATTGCCTTTGACCAGTTTGTTGATGTTCTTGAAATTCACATGGCCCAATCTTCTATGCCATTGATGTACCTCTTCAGATGTTGCCTTAGCCACCAAACATGTAGCTCTACCATAAGAATGTAGACTCTTCATGTCTAAACTATACACATCATTTGTCCTTGGTACTCTAAGTACTACCAAGTCATCATCAACAGGTTTGAAGTCAGAAGAAAGGATAAGACATTCTGTGTCAGTGAATAACACAGGATGCTATTTATCACAGATTTGAGAGACTGACAACAAGTTGAACTTAAGCTCCTTCACATATCTGACATTCTCAAAATCAATTCTTCCAGCTTTAATTGTTCCTTTCCCTGTAATCCTTCCTCCATTGGGATCATTCCCAAATGCAACTTTTCCTCCACTAATATTTCTAAAATCAGACAGGATCTCTTTATCACCTGTCATACTCCCAGAGCAACCACTATCCACAATAAGATGATCTTTAAGCTCCTCTTCTGGGTTGTCCTGCACTAAAGAAAAGAGTTAGAAACTCTTAGGAACCCACGCCATTACTGACTTGTGTTCCCCTTGTGGAGTTACAAACTCAAATTCCTTGAGTATGTAATTCCCACTTTCTTTCAAATGGTGATCCAAAATTATCTTTTGAGTTTTAGCATGTGGATTTTCAAAACTTTCTGGTTTTTCAACATAAATCTCTTTTACCAGTTTATTAGCATTTTCTTGTGTCACACAAACATCTGATTCACTTTTTGTTGAACGTACTGTATATCCCTTACCAGTACTTCCCCTTTTTACCCATTCAGTTTTAACAGGTGGTTCCTGTGATCTAGATCCCCTATATGAGTTGTGATACATTCTAGGTTGATAGTGAGATCTCCTAGGATTCCTATTCCAAGCAGCGTTATCAGTACCTTGTCTCTGAGCAGTACTTTGGAAAGTACTGTGAGATACTGAAGGTCTTCTCTGATGGGGGTATCTATTATCTGGTGTGAAGTTTCTGTGATTAATCCTATTTGAATTAGTCCAAACTGGTTTGTGCTCTCTAGGTCTCTGGTTGGTAGACTTATTCCTTGGAAACTTGCTTAGATATTCTGAGTGTTTGTCACAATCTTTGATTAAGTGAGTAGGACTATAACACACAAAACACAGTTTTTAACCCATATGACCAAAGTGATTTCTTTTGTGTCTATGCACAAAATTATTTGGCCTTCTTGATGACTGATAAAATCTATTTTGACTAAAATTATCCCAAAAAGGTTTAGCAGTACTGTTTTGAAAAGATTTTGTAGAAGGTACTGCTTGTTGAGCAGTACTTTGATTTAAAGGTACTGCTGTATTTTGAACATTGTTTTCAACAGTTTCTTTGGGTTTCTCAGACCTAGATTGAGCAACAAGCTTCTTCCTAAACTCTAGACTGTCAACACCATAACGAGAAACATCAGGCCTAGAGGGATGATGACTAATAGGATGAGGAACAGCATGATAACCATTATCTTTCTTATATTCAGGAGGTGGTTCACTTACTGAGCCCTCATTACTAGATGAATCTACATAATTAATGAGCTCATCATCACTAGTGTTTATGTCCTCAAAAACACCATCATCCTGATCACTAGATTGATTTTCATCTACATTACTAAAGTCCATTCCAAATCCTAAGCCTGTTCTAATGTAAGCCCTTCTCTGTTTTTCAACATAAGCAACATGGGACAAACCAGACACTCCCCAAGCAGCAAACTTAGCTAACAAATCATCTCTTTCCTTAGTTAATTTCTCAATTTCAGCAATTTTACAGTTTAGTTTCCATTCACTAAGTTTTAACTGGTAATCCTGTTGTTCATACTTTTCAGCCCAAGCCATTTCATTATTTTCATGTGTTATGATTTTAGCTTCTATAGACTCTAAAGTGATTTGGTAACCTGCTACCTCAGACCTAGCCCTAATACAATTATCTCTTTCAATCACATAACTGTTAAGCAATTTTTGATAGAACTCATAACAGTTTGAGCATACCTCAGAGATAGGAGACTGAGTTGGTGAAGTAGCCACCATAGCAAGAAGAACAGGATAATCTTCACTTTCTTTGCTCCAATCAAATCCTCCAAACCCATCATCAGATTCCAAAGCAGCATGTTCAGATTCTTCATCAAAAGCAGTGTTCCAGTCCAATGCTTCCATTGTGTCTTCAACTGTATCTTCCACTGCTACCATACAGTAAGTCACCGGTTCATCATCAAACTCTTCACTCCAGTCTACTTCTGATAACTTCTCTTGAGCAACCAAAGCCTTTGTTTCAGTTATTGGAATTTCCTTGAGCTCAAGTTTAGGCTTCTCAGATGTTCTGTTTGCTTGATACTTAGCAAACCTGCACTCCCTTGCAAAGTGACCAGTCTTTTGACAATTGAAACATTCAATTTGAGATTTGTCAAAAGTTATTCCTTGTTTTGGTTTGAAATCAATACTTTTGCCTGTCTTCTTCATGTACTTTTTGATCCTTGCAGTAATCATAGCAACTTGCCACCTGATATCAATTTCTTCAAGTGCATCTTCTTCAATCTGTGCTAGATCCTCTTCATAAGTGACAGGTAAGCTTGCTTGTTGTGCAAAGAAGGAGCACACAACTTCATCTGAGTTCAAAGTAGGAGATGGTGGGGCCTGCTGAGTATATGATGGGGGATTGTAAACAGCAGTACTTTGAGAAACAGTACTTTGAGGAGAAGCAGTACTTTTGGAAGTACTGCTCTTCTTTTCAGATGATAGAAAAGCAATACTGTGAGATTTGGAACTGGGTTGACCACTCATCTCATGTTCATACAACTTCAATTGATGATAGAGATCATCAAAGTCCATAACATCCAATCCTTGTTGTCCTCTGATCATAGTAGCAATCCCATGCCATGTAGATGGCAAACTCCTTAGAAACTTCAAATTAGCATCCTCAACTGATACTTGTGCCTTGTACAATTCCAACATGTTGAGGAGATTCTGAAACCTATCATATGCAGCATCAAGACTCTCTCTTTCTCCAACTGTGAAAGTTTCAAACTGTTGTTTCAGCAAGTTTCTGTGCATCTTCTTAGAGGCTTCATTCCCTCCAAATCTGGTCTTGAGAGCAGCCCAGAGCTGCTTAGCATCTTTAGCATCATGAAATTTGAGAAGATGTCCATCTGGAATGGCAGATAAGAGAATGTTAAGAGCCTTCTCTTGATTCCTTAGGGTTGCTGCTGGTAAAACTGCCTTTGGTGCTAGAGGTTGTCCAGCAACTTGAATGGGTTCTTGAGGAACTTCATTCCCATTCACAATTACATTCCACAGAGCATGGTCTGTAATGGCAATATACTGCCTCATCTTCATGCACCAGAGATCATATTCTCCCTTTTTGATAATTGGAATTCTGAGTGAGGTGATTGAGGGTTGTAGAACAGCTTCAGTCGACATCTTGAAAATTGTAGGGTTTCTTCCTAGTCAGAGTTTCCACACAAGCTCTGATACCACTTGTTGGATCGATATACTTTAATCAAACTAACTTAACTAGCTTGTTAAGGTTTAATAACCTCGGATAAATCCTAAGTTATTAACAAAGAAACACTGAACAATCTTTATTAAGTACGCGGAATTTACTTAACAAAGCTAAGAAGAATAACTTTATTATAAACTCTAAATCTGCTTATTATGCAGATACTCTAATACAACTCTAAGATAATCGAACTTTTCTCTAAACTCTAATTCGTAAACTCTAAAACTCTTTTTCTGAAATCGTACATCTAATGCCAATCTAGGAGTCCTTTTATAGGCTCAAGGATATCCTAGTCGGTTTACAATTGATAACCTTGTACGACAAGTAATCTAAACATGGAATACAATACATTCCATAAACGAATATAACAGTTTGTTTGTTCTAGCAGTACTTTGACTTCCTCTTGCAGTACTTTGACTTTGTCTTTAGCAATACTTTGACTATTTGACTTCTTTCAGTACTTTGCAGCTTACAGTACTTTCGTATCCCAACAACTGTCAAAGAAGCTTTAGCGATCATCGAAAACAAGTCTAAAGTCCGCACTGCACGAAGCAAGCCGGTTGTTTCTCAAGTCAGTGTTGGACCTTCTTCTTCATCGCCCGTGAGTCAGTCTAGCACCGATGCTAAGATTGATAAACTCACGGAAGCTATTCAAGCTTTGGTTCTCTCCAACCAGAAGAAAGTCTCTTTTCCACAAACTTCACCTCCTGCTGAAGTTAAGAAAGTGGAAGTCTGTGTTACTTGTGGTGGCCCCCATGCTTATTATAACTGTATGGCCACTGATGGTAACCCTTTTGAAGCCAATGCTGTGGGCGGGATGTCTAATCAGGGAGGCAATCAATATCGTGCTCCTGTAGACCCGAACCACCGTCCTAACCACTACTCTGGACCTCCCGGTTTCAATCAAAACCAAAACCGTAATCAGAATCAGAATAGACCAAACCAAGGTTTCCAAAACCAAGGTAATTTCAACAACGGTTTTCAAAATCAGAATCAAAATTTCCAACATCAAGGAAATTTCAATAGAAACCCAGGTCAGGGAAATTTCAACCCAGGGTATTTTCATGGTAACAATCAAGGAAATTTTCAGAATCAAGGCCCTAATCCTAACAATAGAGGCCAGAATTTTCCTGTGGAAACTCAAGCCATTGTTCCAACTGGACCATCATCTGATGAGTTGTTGAAACAATTCATGAAATCCCAAGAGGAAATGAATCGGTTGTTGGTTAGCCAGATTTCTGACATCAAGAAGTCTTTAAATGATCGACCCTCGGGCTCAGGTACTTTACCTAGCAACACGATCGCTAATCCGAGGGGCGATGCAAAGGCGATCACAACCCGAAGTGGTGCTTCATATGCTGGACCCGCTATTCCTACTACCTCTTCTTCTTCCCTCCCGAAGGTAGTGGAAAGCGAACCTGAGGCGACAAAGGACAAGAAACTTCCTACTAATAACGGAAGTACCAGTAATGTCCATCCTCAGGTTGTCCCGAAACCCAATACCAAACCTGGAGTTGTTTTTGAACCTCCAGTTGGTAACCCAAAATCCAAAACTTCTATTCCTTACCCCTCACGTTTACATGAGCAAAAGCTCCGCGAGAAAGCTAGTCATCAAATGGAAAAATTCTTTCAAATTTTCCAAGAACTTCACTTTGACATAAGCTTCGCGGATGCCATCATGTTAATGCCCAAGTTTGCATCTACTCTGAAACACATGTTGAGCAACAAAGAAAAGCTGTTTGAAATGGCTAAGACTTCTTTGAACGAAAATTGCTCAGCTGTCTTGTTAAAGAAGCTTCCCGAGAAGCTGGGAGATCCCGGAAAATTTCTTCTTCCTTGTGTTTTTCCTGGGATGATTGAATGCTTTGCCCTTGCCGATCTTGGTGCAAGCATCAATCTGATGCCGTATTCAGTGTGGAAGAAACTTTCTCTTCCGGAACTTATTCCTACCTGCATGACTCTTGAGCTTGCAGATCGTTCTTTCTCACGTCCTCTTGGCATCGCCGAGGATGTATTCGTGAAAGTAGGAAAGTTCCATTTTCCAGCTGATTTTGTGGTTGTTGATTTCGATGCCGATCATCGGGTTCCTCTCATTGTTGGACGAGGATTCCTAAGAACGGGCCGTGCTCTTATAGATGTATTTGAGCAAGAGATCACTTTACGTGTGGGTAACGAAGCTGTTACTTTTAACCTCGATCAAACTTCGAGGTACTCCTCAAATTGTGATACTGAATCAGTTAATCGAGTCGATTTAATTGATATTGCTTCAGAGGAGTACTCTCAAGAGTTTCTTGGTTATCTTCATAATTCTGTGAGTGAGAATTCCGATTCCACCACATCTTCTCAGCCTATCATTGCCGACTCTTCCCCCTCTCTCACTCCGTTTGAGGGAGGTGACTTCCTTCTGGAAGAGATCGATGAATTTCTTGCTATTGATGAATCAATTCCGCCTGGAATTGATGGTGTTTATGATTCGGAGGGGGATATCCTTTATCTTGAGCAATTGCTTAATGAAGATCCATTACCTTCACTCCCTCCGAAAGAAATCACGATTGAGGAAATCAAATCAGTACAAACATCTACTGATGAATTTCCCGAGGTTGAACTTAAGGACCTACCTCCTCATCTCGAGTATGCATTCTTGGAGGGTGATGATAAATTACCCGTCATAATTGCTAAAGACTTAACTGAGGAGGAGAAAACTGCTCTCATAAAGGTCTTGAAGTCACACAAGCAAGCAATTGCTTGGAAACTCTCCGATATTAAGGGTATCAACCCTGAGTTTTGTACTCACAAAATATTAATGGAGGATGACTTCAAACCAGCAGTCCAACATCAGAGAAGGGTGAATCCTAAGATTCACGAGGTTATCAAACAAGAGGTTCTCAAACTTCTTGATGCCGGTTTAATTTACCCTATCTCTGATAGTCCTTGGGTTAGCCCAATTCATTGCGTTCCAAAAAAGGGTGGCATTACTGTTGTCACAAATGAAGAAAACGAGTTAATTCCAACTCGATTGGTTACGGGATGGCGTGTGTGTATTGACTATCGCAAGTTAAATGAAGCCACCCGTAAAGACCATTTTCCTCTACCCTTCATGGACCAGATGCTTGAGAGATTAGCAGGGAACGAATAATATTGTTTCCCTGATGGTTTCTCGGGTTACTTTCAGATCCCCATTGATCCGTTGGATCAAGAAAAGACCACATTCACCTGCCCATACGGGACATTTGCCTACAGACGTATGCCTTTTGGCTTATGCAATGCTCCTGGCACGTTCCAAAGATGTATGATGGCGATTTTCCACGACATGATCGGGGAAACAATGGAGGTGTTTATGGATGACTTCTCGGTCATTGGGGACTCATTTCAGACATGTCTCTACCACTTAGACAAAATGCTTAAACGGTGTGAAGACACCAATCTCTGTCTAAACTGGGAGAAGAGCCACTTTATGGTCAAAGAAGGCATAGTCCTTGGCCATAAGATTTCCAAGAATGGGATATAGGTAGATAGAGCAAAAGTTGATGTCATTGCTAAATTACCTCATCCTACTACCGTCAAAGGTATTAGGAGTTTTCTAGGTCATGCCGGGTTTTATCGTAGATTCATTCAAGATTTCTCTAAAATCGCTCGGCCTATGACCCATCTTCTCGAAAAAGATGCTCCTTTTATCTTCTCTCCTGAGTGCATCGAAGCTTTTGAAACATTAAAGAAAAAGCTTACGGAAGCGCCCATTCTAGTTGCCCCCGACTGGGATTTACCCTTCGAGCTCATGTGCGATGCAAGTGATTTTGCTATCGGTGCAGTCTTGGGGCAACGCAAAACTAAGCATTTTCAGCCAATCCACTACGCAAGCAAAACTATGACTGAAGCTCAGACCCATTACACCACTACAGAAAAAGAACTATTAGATGTGGTGTATGCGTTTGAGAAGTTTCGGCCATACCTTATCTTGACAAAATGCGTGGTGTATACGGATCACTCGGCCCTCAAATATCTCTTTGCAAAACAAGATGCAAAGCCGAGATTGCTCCGTTGGGTTCTCCTCCTACAAGAATTTGATATCATTATTCGTGATAAAAAAAGGAGCTGAGAACCTGGCTGCTGATCATCTTTCCCGATTAGAGAACCCTCACCAGGATGTGTTCGAGAAAAAGGAAATTAACGAAACATTTCCTCTCGAAACACTCAATATGGTTTCTTTTCGTGGAGACTCTTCTACCCCATGGTTTGCTGACTTTGCAAATTACCATGCGGGTAACTTTGTGGTGAAAGGGATGTCATCCCAACTGAAAAGTAAATTCTTTAAAGATGTGAAACATTATTTCTGGGACGACCCCTACTTGTTCAAAATTTGTGCGGATCAAGTCATCCGGCGATGTGTGTATGGTCAGGAAGCTATTGACATTCTCAAAGCTTGCCATTCTGGACCTACTGGGGGACATCATAGCCCCAACTACACCGCCAAGAAGGTGTTTGATTCTGGATTCTATTGGCCCACAATCTACAAGGATGCCCATGAATTTGTCAAAACCTGTGACGCTTGTCAACGTCACGGGAATATCTCACAAAGGAATGAAATGCCGCAAAACGCCATTCAAGTATGTGAGATTTTTGACATATGGGGCATTGACTTTATGGGGCCATTTCCCTTTTCCTGTGGTAACAAATACATACTCGTGGTCGTTGACTACTTGTCAAAATGGGTTGAAGCTAAAGCTTTACCCACCAACGATGCCCGAGTTGTGGTGAAATTCTTAAAATCCTTATTTGCTAGGTTTGGAACTCCACGAGCCATAATCAGTGATCGTGGTACGCATTTCTGCAATGACCAGTTTGAAAGAGTCATGCAAAAGTATGGTGTAACTCACCGTCTATCTACTGCGTACCACCCCCAAACAAGTGGGCAAGTGGAAGTTTCTAACCGGGGGATAAAAAGAATTCTTGAGAGGACGGTTGGTGAAAACCGTGCCTCTTGGTCGGATAAGTTAGATGACGCACTCTGGGCCTTCCGTACAGCTTACAAAACACCCATCGGGTGCACTCCATACAAGCTAGTGTACGGGAAGGCATGTCATCTACCGGTTGAGCTCGAGCACAAGGCATACTGGGCCTTGAAGCATGCTAACTTTGATATTCAGACGGCTGGTGATCACCGGAAAGTTCAAATGAATGAATTAAATGAACTCCGTGATCAAGCTTACGAGAACTCTTTAATCTATAAACAAAAGACAAAGAAGATTCATGACTCAAAAATCAAGAACCGCGTTTTCAACGTTGGTGATCGAGTCCTTCTTTTCAATTCAAGATTGAAGATTTTCTCGGGAAAGCTCAAGTCCCATTGGTCTGGTCCATTTACCATTGCTAAGGTTTATCCTTATGGTACCATTGAGTTATCTCAACCCGATGGTCCAAACTTTAAAGTGAATGGTCATCGAGTGAAGCATTACTTTGGAGAGGACATTCCCCCTGTGGTTGTCCCAGATTTACAAACTTTCCCCATGAACCAATGAATGCGGGGATCGAGTCAAGCTAGCGACTCGGGAATCAAAAACATTAGCATGCCATATGGGTTTTCACCCATATTTCTGACTTCTTTCTATCTTTCTACCACTCTAGTGTGGGGGGGTTGCCCCACATATTGTGTATATAAGTTTTCTCAAAAAAAAAAAAAAAAAAAAAAAAAAAATCTTCTTTCTAAATAATGGCCGTAGTATTTTCCTTTTACGTTCTCAGTTTCGGCATAACCGCCGGTACCTTGAATATTGAGGGCAATATTCATTTCTAAGTATGGGGGGAATTCTCACGAATTTCATCATGTAATTATACCGCCTAATTCCCCCCGTTTTTGGCCAAATTTTTTTTTGGAGTAAGTGTTTTACACTTTCTCATTTGGTTATCAGTCCGCCTTGTCTGTAAGACAAAAGGATTGGCTAATCCAGGAGCAAACGGCTCTTGGTAAAGATTTCTCAAATCCGTTTATATGGCTTGCAATTTGCCCAAAATTGTATGGTTCTCAACTCACCATATCCTAAAAAGTGAAGAGTTGGCTAGCCCGCAAGGTTATGGCTTGTGGTAAAGGCAGTGGAAAAACCATAATTGGTAATCAGCTCACCAAAGATAATATTGATAATTTATCTAAGAGTTGGCTAGTCCAGAGCAAACGCCTTCTGGTAAAGACAAAATCAAATCCGTTGAAAGCTGGTGGTTTGCTCAAAATCACATGGTTATCGGTGTACCATGGTTCTTACTTGAACTGAAACATTTGGCTACTCCAGAAGTAATGGCTTTTGGTAAAGAGTTTCAAATCCATTAAGTTTTTCTCAAAAGATTGCTAGGGACTAGCAATAGTTTAGTGTGGGGGATTGATGAGTGTGTAAATACTCATCATTTTTAGTCAAATCTGAACTGCAAAATGTCTAAAAATGCTCAGAAATGCATCAAAACACTGAAAATATTCCAAAATTGCATTTTATATGTTTCAGATGCAAAATGTTAAAAATCAGATGAAAAATGAGCAAAGTTTGCATAATTGGCAGTTTCAGTCCCCCAAGTTTCTCAAATTGTCAAAAATAGTCCCTGAGTCAAAATTTCAAAAGAAAAATCACCAAAGGTCCTTTTAAAATCATAAGTTGTCAAATTTAGTCCTTTGGTGAAAAATGTCAAAAGTTTGAGAAAATTACAAGTTTGGTCCTCCAACTTTGAAATTTGGCAGAAATGGCCCCTGGAAAATTGCAAAATGGCATGTTTGGTCCTTATACTTTTTGAGAGTGTCACTTTTAGTCCTTGGAGCAGCTTTGATGAAATGGCAGTAATAGTCCCTCAATTTTCAGAATTTACACAAAGGCCCCTTGGATTATTAACCCCCCTGTTGGAATCACTCCTGAACAGTATTTCAAGTATTTATATTTCATATGTAATAGGTAGCTTTATTATGGCCTTTATGTTTGTTTAAGGTCAAGCTTATGTAGAAGGCCCATAAGCTTGATCCAAGCCCAATAAGGAATAGGGAAGGAGAAGGAGTGTTGCCCTAGCTCCTTGCCTATATAAACTCTTGTAAACCCTCATTTGAGGGTTGGTTGTTCAAGTTTTCTTTTCACACATTCACCTACGCCTAACCGTGCCTCTCTTATTGTGTATGTGTGCTTGTTTACTTGTTCAATCGCCTTATCTCTTTCTCTATAAGCTTGTGTTGTAAAACTAGTGACCTAACAGTGGTATCAATCGCCAAATAGTTGGGTGTACTCGTTTGTTTTTTTGAAGTTTTTGTTTTTGGATCTTACGCGTAGAGATAACGCATTCTTTGGTTGTCTTAAAAACTCGTTTTTTTCACTTTTTAATCCAAGATTCTTGTACTTTCAATGTTTTGAGGTGTTAAAATACTTGTTTTTGTCAAAAAGTTTCAAACTTTACGCGTGGATTTACGTTTTTAAGCTAGTTTTTGTTCGTGGGTGTCGTTCTACGCGTAACCTGTTTAGCAGTTTTGGTACATCAAAATTCACACTTTTGTGCTCTTTTGGTACTATTGAAGCTATTCCATAACAAAAAACTGGTTTAGAAACACATTTGGGCAGAATCAAAGTTACGAGTAATCCTACGCGTATCAAAACCCTAAAATTACGCGTAAGATTGTTCCTTGGTTTGATCTTCAATTTTCTGGTTTAATCCGTGTTTTCTTACTTGGATAAGTCTGAAAATACGTCGACTTTGGATATCTTTTGCACTGTGAAGTTTAAAAGATCATTTGGGCAAAAACCCTAAAATTACGCATAAGCATAAGCTTACGCGTAGAATTCCTACGCATAAGATTCACTTTACGCGTAAACTACGGTCCACGCATAAGGTAATCCTACGCCTACGTTTCTACGCCTAACTTTTGTCTACGCTTAACTTTAGTGTTTTCCCTAATTACGCGTAAGCTAAAACCTACGCGTAACTCCTCATTGTTACGCGTAACTTTTGGTGTTTTTACGCATAAGTGCTACTTGGTTCTTGTCTTTTCTACGCCTAAGGATACTTCATCAACAAAGGTTCATTCGACTACAAAGATCCATCTTTACCACACAAGTTTATCATCATGTCTCAACCACCATACTCTAACTATTTCCCTCACACTTATAATCATCAACAACAACAACAATTAACTCCACAACATCAACAATGGAATCAACAACAAGCTATTTATCAACAACAATTTAATCAGCAACATACTCCACAACTTGGTGCAATTCCACAACCACAAATGGTTCAACCACAACCAAGCCTTCAAGTTCAACCCTACACAACCGATTTCAATCAACATCCATCACGGACCACTATGAAGGAACCCACTTGGTTTGCTAAGATGTGTGAAGCTTTAAGCAGCCAACAATCAATTCATGAAGCTGGATCACTTGATAGACCTCCAATGCTCACTCTAGGAAACTACGATCAATGGGTGATAAGGTTCTTTAGGTTCTGTGATCTGAAGAAACCACATGGAAAGTTCTTAAAGAAGGTTATCTTGGAAGGTCCATTTGAGATGCCTACTGTCATTGTACCCAGAGATCCAACTGCTGTTCCACCAAGAGATGAACAAACCAACATTGCTACTGTTGCAGATTTAAATCCTACAGAACTTCTACACTATGAAGCTGATGAACTTGCAATGGAATACATCCTCTTAGGATTACCAAACCCAATTCTTCGTAGTGTTGATACTCAAAAGACTGCAAAAAAAATGTGGGATCATATTCGTCTTCTTATGGAAGGATCTGTACTCAATCAGGAGGATTTGGAATCCAAAATTTACTTGGCTTATGAACACTTCATGATTGAACCTGGAGAGACACTAGAGTCCTATCATCATCGATTTTCAGATATCATCAATGATTTGGATAAACACAACATCATCATGCCAAGAATTTCAGTGAATACTAAGTTCCTGAGTAGTCTTAGTACAGAATGGGAGAAGTATGTCATTTTTCTCCGGACAATCAACAACTTGCCTTGTATGCTCAACAGAATTATCCCTCTCAACCAGCAACTCAACCAACTGCTTCAAACACACCTTCACAGCAACAACCTCAACCTCAACAAAATCAATTGGTTCCATACAGCAACAATGCTCAAGCATATGTCAATGAAGCTACTGAGGAACTCGATCCGTTCGAAGCATTGCAACAAGGATTTGTGATGATTGCTAATGCTTTTGGCCGTTACACCAACAAATCCAACAATCGTATTCGTTCCTCATCTAACACACGGACTCAAGCTGTTGTGAACAATGGACGTGTTGAAGTTTAGAATCGTGATTATGGTCGTCAGATGGGCGGTGGTCAAGGGTTTAATGCTGTGGGTAGGAACACCAACAGAGCTCAAGTGGTGGAACAGGGAAATGCTCAGAATCGGTTAAATGGTCTTAGATGCTACAACTGCAATGAGAAGGGACACCTGGCTAATGCATGCCCAAAGCCAAGGACTAGGGGCAGTGCTTATTTCAAAGAGGCCTTACTTCTGGCTCTTAAGGATGAAGCTGGTGGATCTCTTACAGACAAAGAACAGAGCTTTATGGCAGATGCAGACTCAGATGATGATATGGAGGACTTGCAGGCTAATGCAGCTGTTATGTTAATGGCTAATATGCATGAGCTGCACATGAGTGATACAGGCCCAGTGTATGACACTGATGGCTTGTCTCAGGTACCCGAACAAACCATCATCATATCTGAACTAATATCTCTGCCAATATCTGAATCCGGCACGGATCAGACTGTTCAAAATGAGTCTTCTACATCTTCTTCTGATGATTTTCAAGTTAACCCTGTAGTTACATTTGACGATCAAGATGACCTTATGGTCTCCTTTGATAATCAAATTGACTCCGTGGTCGTACTTGAGGATCTAAAGAATGATCATGTTGAGACTCACGTTGAACAAGATGATCTGTTGCCTCATCCGGATTTTGCTCGGTTAATTCAAGACCATAAAATCAAAATGGAGGAATGTTATGCATTAAATCAGTCCTTAAAAAGTAAAAATGCACTGTTAACAAAGGATTTTGAATGTTTACAAATGCAACTCAACTTTTTCAAAACTCAAGAAAACCGTGAAAAAGGTTTTGAAGCCGCTTTTTCAAAATCTCATCAAAACGAAAAATATTTAGAGAGACAGATGCGTGATCTAGCCGCCTCGAAGAATGCTTTGTTGTCTGAATTAGAACAACTGAAACATGAACATAAAAAGCAAATTAACGCTCTCAACTTGGACAATCAAAAAGCTAAGGCTGAGTTGTTAAATTGTCAAAAACAGTTCTCCGCATACAAAAAGCATTCAACGAATCGGGTAGATGACCTTCTTGAAGAAATTCTCGGCTTGCAAAAAAAACTTAACGAGTTTAAAACTGTTGTTTACAAACATGGTGAATCTGTAACAGCTATTGAAAAGTTTACCTTAAAACCCAATCCAAAAGGATATGGAAAAAATCTAGCTGATTACAAACCTAAGCTTTCACTAAAAACATTCAAACCAACTCCTGAAGTTTCCAGTGCAGAATACAAAATTGATAATACTGTCATGATTGTTGTTGAATATCATCGACAAGAGGAATTAGATGCAGAAGACGAGAGTCGATCTAAATTAAAAACCGTTGTTTACAACAAACCTTTTAATTATAAGAACGCGGTCACTTTCGTCACACCAACGGATTCTTCAAACACACCCAGGGTTATCATCAAAACACCCGAGTCTTCTATTGTTAATCCCAAAACAGTCTTTGCACAAACTTATGGTCCTTTACCTTCCATTAGCGAAGTAAACTCCTAACCTGAAAATCGAAAAATTCTTCGATATTTTGACATTTTCATGGCTGACCTCAAAATTTTACAACATGAGATAGAATATCATTCTGAAATCAAAGTTAAACATTTTCAATCGCCTCTGGCGCGAGAACAAAGAGACATTTTTCAGAAAAATCTTTTACCTAATGTTAAAAACTTGAAAAGTTGTGCAATTGCCTGGGAAAAGGATTTTCATAAGGAACTTGGGGTAATGAAAAACGTTTTCGAGAAAACAGAAACATCTATCACTAACACAAAACGCAAAAAGAAACTGTTGAGAAAAGATGTTGATCGACTCTTGGAAGATGTTATCTGTGCTGATATCCATAATGTTGTGCTATTCTATTCGTTGCCATATGCATCTAATCATATCTCTGCTGATATTGTTGAAACTGTTGTAACTGTTGAGAACACTGATAATGTGCTTCAGATCGAGTCTTTAAAAGCTGAAAATAAACGATTACACACGGAAATTAACAATGCAAAACGTCGTCTTCATTGGTGTGAAAAAGATATTCACAACCATCAACTCAGTTTTCAAAAGAAAATCGCTCAATTGAGTGCAAAATCTTCTGATCATAAAATTGAGCAACTGGATGATCAAAACGTGTCTTTGAAAAGTCAAATATCAAAATATGAACAAGAACTTTTAAAAGTTAAACAGGAATATGGTGTCATATTTGATTTACTCAAAAAGACTCGACTTGAAGCATCTAATGAACTTGATCACTATCTTGCTCACACTAGTGAAGTCATGAATTTTGCTGGTAATATTCGTTCTGAAAATCAAGATCTGATTCACACCATCTCTAAGTTACGGGAAATGTTAGGAAAGTATGAACAACTCTCGCCTACTGTGATTAAGAGATTAGCACCAGTCACACTTAATAATCGTGAACCTAGAATTCCCACTGCCAAATCACAAGTTGCTAATGTATCTCCCTCTACTGAAACATGAATAGTTGCATCGTTTCCAAACGTCCGCACTTCACAACCTAGGAGCACTCAATCGAAGAATAGGAAGTTGCGACCTAAGAAAAGATCAATAAGGAATGCTAAAGTAGAAGAACACGCTAGGACTCTGAATAAAAATCATGTTGCTTCCACTATAGATGTTACGTCTGGCAAATGTAATAGAAATAGTGATGTAACGAATGCTAAACCGTTGAGTACTTTTGATATTCAGTCTGATGCACCTTGTGTTATTTGTCAAAAGAGTATGAATTCTGAATGTCATGACAAATGTGTTGCTAAAGCTATAATCTCTCGATTACGGAATCCTAAGAATTGGAATACCTCTAGGCCCACTAATCATTCTAAGTCTGTGCTTGGTAAACCACCTTCTTTAGATTCTAAGGCAACCATTGCTATCACAGTAGCTCCCGCTTCACCTCCTAAGAATGTAGTACCACCTAGTGCTTTCACTAAGTCTAAAGCAAAGAGTAGTTATAGATGGCAGAAATGGATATATAACACACTAGGATTTAAATGGATGCCTAAAATTATAAATGTGTGTATGTCTAACATATCTGCTTCGGAACCCTCTAACATTTCGGGTTCCACATCTACTTCTATTCCATCTGTGTCGTCTGTGTGTAATGCAGGTGATACAGATCATTCTCTGGATTGTTGATAGCGGATGTTCCCGACACATGACAGGCAACCTTAAACTGTTATCAAACTTTATTGCAAAGTTCATTGGCACTGTCAGATTCGGGAACGATCACTTCGCAGCCATCATGGGCTACGGAGATTATGTTAATGGGAACATCGAAATCAGCAGGGTTTACTATGTGGAAGGCCTCGGTCACAATCTGTTTTCAGTAGGTCAATTTTGTGATGGAGATTTGGAGGTTGCTTTCAGGGAGAAAACTTGTTTCATTCGTGATCTACAAGGAAATGACCTTATGTCTGGCTCGCGTAATTCTAGTCTCTACACTATCTCTATGCAAGACATGGTTGCTTCCTCTCCCATTTGCTTACTTTCAAAGGCAACATCTACAAAATCTAGGCTATGGCACCGTCGTCTCTCACATCTAAACTTTCAAACCATCACCAACCTTGCTCGACACAAACTAGTTGAGGGACTCCCACGATTTCGGTATTCAAAAGATCACCTTTGCTCAGCTTGTGAACAAGGGAAAAGCACTCGTGCTCATTTTCCTTCAAAGGTGGAACACAGCTCTCAGCATGTGCTTCATCTTCTTCACATGGATTTGTGTGGCCCGATGCGTGTGCAAACGATCAACGGCAAACGCTACATCTTAGTAATTGTTGATGACTTCTCACGATGGACTTGGGTCTACTTTCTTCGAAGCAAAGACCAAGCTCCACAAATGATCATCACCTTTCTCACAAAAATACAGGTTCAGCTCCGCAACACCGTCAGAATAATCAGAACAGACAAAGGAACTGAATTTGTTAACCAAACCCTTCGTGAATTTTATGAGAAAGTGGGAATTCAGCATCAAACATCTATTGCACGAACACCTGAACAAAACGGAGTTGTTGAAAGACGAAACCGAACGTTAGTGGAAGCTGCAAGAACAATGTTAATCAATGCTAAACTTCCAGATTACTTATGGGCAGAATCTGTATCTACTGCATGCTATATACAAAACCGTTCTATGATCACAAAACGCCACAACAAAACACCTTTCGAGCTTGTCCACAACTACAACCCGAATCTCAAATACTTTCATGTATTTGGATCCCTTTGCTACCCAAATAATGATCGTGATGATTTTGGAAAGCTCAAAGCCAAAGCTGATATTGGAGTCTTTATTGGATACTGTGACAATTCTAAAGGTTTCCGGACCTGGAATCGTCGTACAAAACAGGTGATGGAAACGATTCATGCTCATTTTGATGAACTCACGGAAATGGCTTCTGAGTATAACAGCTTAGAACCCGGTCACAACCGTTTAAACTTCCCTCAACCCTCATCATCAGCTGAAGAAAGCCCTCAGCTAACTCGTCAACAAATGGAAAGGTTATTTGCTCCTCTGTTCTGTGACGATATTGATGAACGTGCTCCTGGTGTATCCGCTGTCTCCACTGCACAACCTGATAATATTCCTATACCTGATACACCTGCTACAACAACTACTGTTGAAGATGCACCTACACCAGTTGACTCCAACACAACAGTTGAACACACCGCTTCCAACAATGATGAACCAGCTGATGATATTCTGAATGAAGTACCCCCACCTGCAGATTTTGATCCAAATGCGTTCTTCAACCCGTTTGCTAATGAGACTGCTGCACCAGATGTTGCGGAATCTTCAACAAACCATTTGAATCCTCAGAATCTGCACAATGTATACCAACATCAACCCTCTACACATAGATGGACTAAAGACCATCCTCTGGCTAACATTATTGGCAACCCGAATCAACCAGTCGTTACGAGACAACGTCTTCACTCAGATGGTGAACATTGCATTTATGCACTCACTGTCTGCCAATCTGAACCTAAAAACATTAAAGACGCAATGACAAAAGACAACTGGATTGAATCCATGCAAGAAGAACTCAACCAATTCAAACGTCTTGAAGTATGGGAACTGGTTGAAAGACCAACAGGAGTCTACGTCATTGGTTTAAAATGGATTTGGAAAAACAAATTGGATGCTGAAGGGAATGTTATCCGAAACAAGTCACGGCTAGTTGCTAAGGGTTATCGACAGGAAGAGGGAATAGACTTTGAAGAATCTTTTGCTCCGGTTGCTCGTCTTGAGGCTGTTCGGATATTTCTTGCGTTCGCGGCTCATATGAACATGACGGTCTATCAGATGGATGTCAAAACGGCGTTTCTCAATTGGCAACTTAAAGAAACGGTCTATGTCAGCCAACCAGATGGATTCGTTGATCCTGAGTTCCCGAACCATGTCTACAAACTGAACAAAGCTCTTTATGGTCTCAAACAAGCCCCTCGGGCATGGTACGATAAGCTATCATCTTTCCTCATTGCCAATAATTTCACCAAAGGCTCGGTTGACCCAACTCTTTTTATACAATA